>CAUYLG010014807.1:0-100258 GCA_963573385.1 Cacajao melanocephalus | reverse complement strand
TATACATTATATATACAATTATATATACGTTATATAATACATTATATACATTATATATGAATATATAATGTATATATGTATATATACATATATAATGTATATATAATGTGTTATATATGTATATAATGTGTATATATAATGTATATACACACATATATATGTATATATGTATATATACACATATATATAACATGTAATATATGTGTGTATATACATATATTACATGTTATTTCTCCTTGTCTCATATATATATATACACATATATATATGTATATATTTGCTTATGTGTGCAAAAGGAAACCAAGGAAAGATAAAACAGAAACCAATTAAAATGGTTATCTATGGAGGAAACATGGAAATGAGGTGGTGGGATAAGAATGAGCATGAGAGTTCTTGGAATATATTACCACAAAAGTATGTTCTGTTAACTTTTTAATATGGTTTTAAACTATGGAATATGTTCCCACAAAAGTATGTTCTGTTGACTTTTTAATATGGTTTCAAACTAAGTGCTTCACATATGCAAAATTAAATGTAAAATAAAGCAAAGTGAACACCAAAATTTAACATAAATAGAAACAAAGCACTCAAATGTACAGTTTCTACTCTACTTACATTGGAGTTGTATACAGGTAAACCCATTGTGAGTTGAAATTACCACAAATTGAAAGTGCATTTTTGACATGGTATTTTCAATTGAGGATGAGTTTACTCACATGTAACCCTACTGTAAGTCAACACGTGTACTAAATGCTTATTGCTTTTGTATCATCATAAAGTCGAAAAGTAGTAAATCAAACCGTCATAAGTTGGGGAGCATTTATGTATAAAATTGATAATATAACCAAAGATTAATTTTAAGTAACTTTTGAAAGTGTACATAGTTTAATACAGTCTGAGAACAAACAAAAAAATGTTTAAAGAAATATCTCACTAAGTAATTTTACTGCTAGTTGTACTATTAGTATTGGCATTTTTAAACTATAGCATAGATATTGTTATGATGAGCAAAGAAATGACTATATTACTACCACTCGGAGCCAAGATTTTTTAGTATAAAATTTAAAAAAGATACAAATGCAAAGCAAAATAAGTTAAAACTCTGTAATGATAAATTGAATTGGCAATATCAATATAAAATTATGCTGTAATAAGAAAACATGGGCATTTAATGCTATAATTTTCCCTCTAGACATTGCTTTAAATGTGTCCTAGAGATTCTGGTATGTTGTGTCTTCATTCTTATTGGTTTCAAAGAAAATCTTTATATCTGCCTTCATTTCATTATTTATCCAGTAGTCATTCAGGAGCAGGTTGTTCAGTTTCCATGTAGTTGTGCTGTTCTGAGTCGGTTTCTTAATCCTGAGTTCTAATTTGATTGCACTGTGGTCTTAGACTGTTATGATTTCCATTCTTTTGCATTTGCTGAGGAGCAATTTACTTCCAGTTATGTGGTCGATTTTAGAGTAAGTGTGATGTGGTGCTGTGAAGAATGTATATTCTGTACATTTAGGGTGGAGAGTTCTGTAAATGTTTATTAGGTCCAATTGGTCCAGATCTGAGTTCAAGTCCTGAAAATTCTTGTTAATTTTCTGTCTTGTTGATCTGTCTAATATTGACAGTGGAGTGTTACTGTCTCCCACTATTATTGTGTGGGAGTCTAAGTCTCTTTGTAAGTCATTAAGAACTTGCTTTATGTATCTGGGTGCTCCTGTATTGGGTGCATATATATTTAAGATAGTTAGCTCTTCTTGTTGCATTGATCCCTTTATCATTATGTAATACCCTTCTTTGTCTCTTTTGATCTTTGTTGGCTTAAAGTCTGTTTTATCAGAGACTATGATTGCAACTCCTGCTTTTTTTTTTCTCTCCATTTGCTTGGTAAAATCTTCCTTTATCCCTTTATTTTGAGTCTATGTGTGTCTTTGCACATGAGCTGGGTCTCCTGAATACAGGAGGTGGGTCTTGACTCTTTATTCAATTTGCCAGTCTGTGTCTTTTGACTGGGGCATTTAGCCCATTTATATTTAAGGTTAATATTGCTATGTGTGAATTTGATCCTGCCATTTTGATGCTAGCTGGTTGTTTTGCCTGTTAGTTGATGCAGTTTCTTCATAGCGTCGATGGTCTTTACAATTTGGTATGTTTTTTCAGTGGCTGGTACTGGTTGTTCCTTTCTATGTTTAGTGCTTCCTTAAGGAGCTCTGGTAAGGTAGGCCTGGTGGTGACAAAATCTCTCAGCAGCTGCTTGTCTGTAAAGCACTTTATTTCTCCTTCCCTTATGAAGCTTAGTTTAGCTGGATATGACATTTTGGTTTGAAATTTTTTTTCTTTAAGGATGTTGAATGAATGGACAAAAACTGAAAGCATTCCCTTTGAAAACTAGCACAAGACAAAAATGCCCTCTCTCACCACTCCTATTCAACATAGTAATGGAAGTTCTGGCCAGGGCAATCAGGCAAGAAAAAGAAATAAAGCTTATTCCATTAGGAAAAGAGGAAGTCAAATTGTTTCTGTTTGCAGATGACATGATTATATATTTAGAAGACCCCATCATCTCAGCCCCAAATCACCTTAAGCTGATGAGGAACTTCAGCAAAGTCTCAGGATACAAAATCAATGTGCAAAAATCACAAGCATTCCTATATGCCAGTGACAAACAGAGAACCAAATCATGAATGAACTTCCATTCACAATTGCTACAAAGAGAATTTAATACCTAGAAATACAACAAACAAGGGATGTGAAGGACCTCTTCAAGGAGAACTAAAAACAACAGCTCAAGGAATAAGAGAGGACACAAACAGATGGAAAAACATTCTATGCTCATGATTAAAAAGAATCAATATCGTGAAAATGACCATACTGCCCAAAGTAATTTATAGATTCAATGCTATCTCCATCAAGCTACCATTGACTTTCTTCACAGAATTGAAAAAAACTACCTTAAACTTCATATGAAACTCAAAGAGAGCCCACATAGCCAAGACAATCCTAAGGAAAAAAAAAATGCTGGAGGCATCAGGCTACCTGACTTCAAACTATACTACAAGGCTACAGTAATCAAAACAGCACAGTACTGGTACCAAAACAGAGATATATGGCAATGGAACAGAACAAAGGCCTTAAAAATAATGCCACACATCTGCAACCATCTGATCTTTGACAAACCTGACAAAAACAAGCAATGGGGAAAGGATTCCCTATTTAATAAATGATGTTGGGAAAACTGACTGGCCATATGCAGAATGCTGAAACTGAATTCCTTCCTTACACCTTATAAAAAAATTAACTCAAGAAGGATTAACTATTTAAACATAAGACCTAACACCATAAAAACCCTAGAAGAAAACCTAGACAAAAAACCATTCAGGACATACGCATGGGTAAGGACTTTATGACTAAAACACAAAAAGCAATGGTAACAAAAGCCAAAATAGACAAATGGGATCTAATTATACTTAAGAGCTTCTGTAGAGTGAAAGAAACTATCATTAGAGGGAACCCGCAACCAACAGAATGGGAAAAAAATTTTGCAAGCTACACATCTGACAAAGAGCTAATAATCAGAATCTATAAAGAACTTAAAAAAAATTACAAGAATAAGACAAATAACCCCATCAAAAAGTGGGCAAAGTATATCAACAGACACTTTTCTAAAGAAGACATTTATGCAGCCAACAAAGATATGAAAAATGCTCATAATCACTGGTCATTAGAGAGATGCAAATCAAAACCACATTGAGATACAACCTTACACCAGTTAGAATGGCAATCATTAAAAAATCAGGAGACAACAGATGCTGAAGAGGATGTGGAGAAATAGGAATGCTTTTACAGTGTTGGTGGGAGTGTAAATTAGTTCAACCATTGTGGAAGACAGTGTGGCAATTTCTCAAGGATCTAGAAATAGAAATACCATTTGACCCAGAAATCCCATTACTGGGTATATACCCAAAGAACTATAAAATATTCTCTTATAAAGATACATGCACATGTATGCTTGTTGTGGCACTGTTCACAATAGCAAAGACTTGGAACCAAACCAAATGCCCATCAAAGATAGAGTGGATGAGGAAAATGTGGCACATATACACCATGGAATACTATGCAGCCATAAAAAAGGATGAGTTCATGTCCTTTGCAGGGACATGGATGAAGCTGGAAACCATAATTCTCAGCAAACTGACACAAGAACAGAAAACTAGACATTGCATGTTCTCACTCATATGTGGGTGTTGAACAATGAGAACACTGGACACAGGGAGGGGAACATCACACACTGCAGCCTGGCGGGGGGTGGGAGGACTAGGGGAAGGATAGCAGGGGATGGAGGGATTGGGGAGGGATAACATTAGGAGAAATACCTAATGTGGATGATGGGGTGATGGATACAGCAAACCACCAAGTCATGTGTATACCTATATAACAAACTTGCATGTTCTGCACATGTACCCCAGAAATTAAAGTATAATTTTTTAAAAAAAGCAAACATGTAGTTCCTAGCTCTGTTCACTGCAAGGGCTTAAAAAATAATAGAAGCAACAAAACTCTAGTAACAATGACGACACTGAGTTACCAGAGCTTTGTTTCTAAATGCTCATACTATAAGCAGGCAATCAAACCCAGTCCCAGACTGGAACTGCTATGGTCTGAATTTTTGTGTTCCACAAAATTCACATGTTGAAATTCTGTGTCCTAAGGTAATGATATTATAAGGTGAGGTCTATTGGGGAGGTTATAAAGTCATGAGTGGGATTAGTACTTTTATAAAATGGGCCCAAGGGAGCTTTGTTTGCCCCTTCTATCATGTGAGGACACAGAAAGAAGACATTATTTGTGGCCAAGGGAGTGGGCTCTCATCGGACACTGAGTCTGATGGCACCTTGATCTGAATTTGCCAGTCACTAGAGTGTGAGAAATAATTTTTGTCTATAAGCCACCTAGGTTATGGCATTTTGATATACCAACCCGAATAAACTAGGACAGGAACTAATTGACACCATGTGCCCCTTCGTGCCATATAAACTACGATAGACAAAATCATCTACTAAGCATGTTTGCCAAAATTATTTGATCTGAATCTCATTATGCCTGTACATGTAACTTCCAGTTTACAAAAATATTCCATGAGTAGGGGGTATAGGTTAAATGACACCATGATGGAAACAGCAATTAGACAAAACCAGTGGTACTTCAGTGATCATTCTACTCCACTGGCAGCAATACTCTAATATTTAGATCAACAGTCAGACTCAAAATACTCAACAGGCTTCATCCAGGACCAAATTTACTTAGCCCTAAAAAAAGGACAGAAAAGCAAATGATATGCATATCAACAATGTAGTGAAGCTCTTGTTATTTCCAAGGGGCAGCTCTGCATTTGGGACTTGTGAAGTCACCAGCAATAAGGCTGAGCTGGGTCACATGAGCCTCAGCTCTAGGAAACCATCAGCTCTAATACATAGCTCTAATCTAGCTTTAATACATAGCTGATGGTGTCCTCTCTCGGGAGCACATGATTAGCTTCCATTCTCCAGTGTGGTTACATCATTTCTAATATTGATTTCTCATTACTTGATTATCCTGAAAATAAAGTAAATGTCTTTGATCCTATACACAGTTCTTTATTGGATTCTCATTTATTTGAATCTGGTATAGATAACCTCCTAACAATTTTTTGGAAAAAAAAATGATGCCATCAGGAGTCAAATTCTCCATATGTCCTTGAGGCTAAAATAAAAACATATAATCAGTTGTTTAACTTTTCCTTGTAGAGACATTCTACTATAAAACTGGTCTGGACTTTTTGGAAGGTCATGAAGAAAGAAAAAAGAGAGAAGCCTGTTTAAGATTTTTAAAGACCACCAAAAACAAAATCCCTCAATATAATATATAGATTCTGTATCCTGATTCAACTAAAGTAACTATAAACCCTCCCCCATCCTTTTTTTTGGAACAGTTAGGGAAATCTGGATATTGAATATACTAGATGAAATTAGTTAGATGTATACATATCAAGTAATATTTTGGAACCATTGTTAATTTTCATCTAGGAAAAGGCATAAACATGTTTATTGCAGTATTTCAATTTTTCTGTGACATGTTGAACATTTTAGTAGTAGAAGCCTGGGAAAAAGGTATTTAAAAAATAATAATATCAGCTTATGGTTGAATAAAATATGGAGGTGGGAGGAGATGGAGCAAGATGGTGAAATAGAAGACTCAACTGAGCTTTCCACCCACATGGACACCAATTTAACAACTCAACAAAAAAATGCACCTCCATAAGAACCAAAATTCAAGTGAACCCTCACAGTACCTGACTTTATCCTCGAATTGCAGAAAGAGGCACTGAAGAAGTAGAAAAAAACAGTCTTGATTCACCAACAGCACACTCCCTCCCCTACCCCATGTAGGGAGCATTTAAACTAGCCTTAGCCAGAGGTGAATCCCTGATCCCAGCATTCCCACAAGCCTCACCATTACCATCCCCACAGGCTAAAGGGCTCTGGGGCACTAAATAAACTTGAAAGGCAGTTTAAGACACAAGGATGGCACTCCAAGAGAGTCTTAGTGTTGAAATAAGCCCAGAGACAGTGGACTTGGGGAAGGAGGCATGCATCCTACTGAGACACCAGCCAGGGTGGCTAAGGGAGTGCTGGCATTACCCCTCCCCTAACCCCAAATGGCACACTCATTGCTTCAAAATAAATATTTTCCTTCTGTTTGAATTGAGTAGAGGGAAGAGTGTCTTGCATCTTGGATACCAGCTTAGCCACAGCACGATAAGGTACCAGTCAGAGTTGCGAGGCTCTCGTTCCGGGCCCTAGCTCCCAGAAGACATTTCTAGATGCACTCTGGACCAGAAGCAAACTCACTGCCCTAAAGGAAAGAACCTAGTCCTGGTGACATTCATCACCTGCTAACTGAAGAGCCTCTGGGTCCTGATAATCAGTGATACATAGGTAGTATGTTGAGGGCTTTGGGTGAGCCTCTGAGACTTACTGGCTTCAGGTGAGTCTCAGCACATACCCAGCTGTGGTGGCTGTGAAGTGAGACTCCTCTTGCTTGAGAAAAGCTGAGGAAAAAGTAAAGAGGACTTTATCTTGCACCTTAGGTACTCATTCGGGCACAGGGGAATAGAGCAACAAGCAGGCTCTTGGGGTCTCTGATTTCAGGACTTGGCTCTTGGATGGCATTTCTGGATCTTTTCTGGGCAGAAGAGAGCCCACCACCCTGAAAGGTGAATCCCAGGCAAGGGAGCATTCACCACAAACTTACTAAAGAGCCCTTGGGCCTTAATGGAACATCAACAGTAGTCTGGCAGTACTCTTCATGGGACTGTGGTGGCGGTGGCCACGGGTTGAGGCTCCTCTGTCTTTGTAAAGGAGAGAAAAGCGGGCGTGGGGAGAAGATTCATCCTGTAATTTGAGTGCCAGTTCAGCTATAGTACGATAGAGCATCAAGTAGACTTGTAAGGAATTTTACTCTAATCCCTGATTTCTAGACAGTACCTCTAAACCTGCCCGGGTCCTGAGGGAATGCACCATCCTGAAGGGGAGAACATAGTCCTAGCTAACTTTGCCACCTGTTGATTGTAGAGCCCCAGGGCCTTAAACAAACAGATGGTAGCCAGGGAGTGGTTACAGCAGGTGGTGGGTAAGACCCAGTGCTGTGCCTGCTTCAGGTCTGACTCAGTAATAGTGGTGGTGGCCACAGGAGTGCTTGTATCAGTCCATCCCCAACTTCAGGTGCTTCAGAGCAGAGAGAGATTCTATTTGTTTGGGAGAAGGTAAGGGAAGAAAACAAGACTGTCTGCCTAGTAATCTAGAGAATTCTCCTGGGCCTTTTCCAAGACCATCAAGGTGGTACCTTGATGAGTATGCAAGAACTACAGTGTTATCGGGCCTAGGGGTCTCCTAAAGCAGTTACAGATTAGATCACACCACCAAGTCCTTTAGAATATCTGGAAAACCTTCCCAAGAAGGATGAGTACAAACAAGCCCAGACTGCAAAGACTATAATAAATACCTAACTCTTCAATGCCCAGATATAGAAAAACATCTGCAAGTATCAAGATAATCCTGGAAAACATGACCTTACCAAATAAACTAAATAAGGCACCAAGAACCAATGCTGGTGAAACAGAAATATATGAACTTTCAGGCAGAAAATTCAAAATTGCTGTTTTGAGCAAATCCAAAGAAATTGAAGGTAATACAGAGAAGGAATTCAGAAGTCTATCCAATAAGTTTAAGAAAGATATCAAAATAATTAAGAAGAATCAAGCAGAAATTCTTGAGCTGAAAAATGCAATTGGCATAGTGAAAAATGCATCAGAGTCTCTTAATAGTAGAATTAGTCAAGCAGAAGAAAGAATTTGGGAGCTTGAAGACAGTATTTGAAAACACACAGAGGAGACAAAAGAGAAAAAGAATAAAAAACACTGAAGCATGCCTACAGAATCCAGAAAATAGCCAGAAAGGGGCAAATCTATATTTTGTTGGCCTTGAAGAGAAGGTAGAGAGAAAGAGACCAGGGTAGAAAATTAATTCAAAGGGATGACATTAGAGAAGTCACTAATAGAGAAAGACTTCAACATTCAATTACAAGAAAGCTATAGACCATCAAGCAGATTTAACCCAAGAAAGAAGACTACCTCAAGACATTTAATAAACTCTGAAAGGTCAAGGATTAAAAAAAGATTCTAAAAGCAGCAAGATACAAGAAACGAATAACATATAATAGAGCTCCAACACATCTGGCAGCAGACTTTTCAATGGAAACCTTACAGGCCAGGAGAGAGTGGCATGACATACTTAAAATACTGATGTTAAAAAAAAATCCTTTATACACTAGAATAGTATATCCAGTGAAAATATCCTTCAAGCATGAAGGAGAAATAGAGACTTTTCCAGACAAACAACAGCTGAGGGATTTCATCAACACTAAACCTGTCCTGCAAGAAATGCTAACGGGAATACTCCAAGCAGAAAGAAAAGGGTGTTAAAAGCATTGAGTAATTACTGGAAGGCAGAAAACTCACTGGAAGTAGTAAGTACACAGAAAAACACAGGATATTATAATTGTGGCTGTTTCTACTTACTACTCTTAAGTAGAAAGACTAAATGATAAACCCATCAAAAATAATAACCACAATAATTTTTCAGGACATAGTACAGTAAGATATATATAGAAATAACAAAAAGTTAAAAAGCAGGAAGATGAAGTTAAGGTGTATAATATTTACTAATTTTCTTTTTGCTGTTTTGTTTGTTTATACAGTGTTAAGTAGTTATCAGCTTATAGTAATGGGTTATAAGATAGCATTTGAAACGTCATGGTAACCTAAAAGCAAAAAAAGTACAAGTACACAAATAATAAAAAGTGAGAAATTAAATCATATTATCAGAGAAAATCACCTTCATTAAAAGAAAGACGGAAAAGAAAGACGAGAGGACCAGAAAACAAACACAAAATGTTAAGAGTAAGTCCTTACTTATAACATTGAATGTAAATAGATTAAACTCTCTGATCAAAAGACATAGAGTGGTTGGATGGATGAAAAAATAAGACCCATAGATCTGCTGCCTGCAAGAAACACACTTCACCTATAATGATACACATAGACTAAAAATGAAGGGATGTAAAAAAATATTCCATGCAAATGGGAACCCAATAAAAAGCAAGAATAGCTGTACTTTTATCAAGGAAAATAGATTTCAAGACAAAAATTATAAGAAGAGACAAAGAAGGTCACTATATAATGATAAAGGGATCAATTCAGCTAGAGGATATATCAATTTTAAATACATATGCACCCAACACTGGAACACCCAGATCTATAAAGCAAATATTATTAGAACTAAAGACAGAGATAGACTCTAGTGCAATAATAGCTGGAGACTTCAATGCCCCACTTTCAGTATTGGACACATCTTTCAGACAGAAAATCAACATCAAATATAGCTTGCATTAAAGACCAGATAGATCTAAAAATTATTTAAAGAACATTTCACCCAACAGCTGCAGAATATACACTTTTCCCTCAGCACATGGATTATTCTCAAAAGTGGACCATATGTTATGTGACAAAGCAAGCCTTAAAACATTTTAAAAAATTAAAATAATATTAAGCATCTTCTCTGACCATAATAGAATAAAACTGGAAATCAAAAATGAGAGAAATTTTGGAAACTGTACAAATACACGAATTAAACAATTATGCTCCTGAATGACTGATGGGTCAGAGAAGAAATTCAGAAAATTGAAAAATTTCTTGAAACAATACTGGAAACACAACATAGCAAAACCTACATGATTCAGCAAAAATAATATAAATAGAGAAGTTGACAGCAATAAGTGCCTATGCCAAAAAAGAGAAAAAATTTCAAATAAACAATCTAACAATGAATATTAAAAAACAAGAAAACCAAGAGCAAACCAAACTAAAATTATTGGAAGAAAAGAAATAATAAAAGTTAGAGGAGAAATAAATAAATTTGAAATGAAGAAAACAATACAAATGACTGATGAAACCAAAAATTGGTTTTTTTTAAAGTTAAGTAAATTCAATAAAACTTTAGCCAGACTAACTTAAAAAAGAGACTGAAATGAATAAAATCGGTGATGTTTATGCCTGATACCACACAAATTCAAAAGATCATTAATGGCTACTATAAGCAACTATATGCCAACAAATTTGAAAACCTAGAAGAACTGGGAAAATTCCTAGAAACATACAACCTACTAAGATTGAACTGTAGGACATCCATAACCTGAACAGACCCATAACAAGTAAAGTGATAGAGGCCATAATAAAAAATCTTCTAGTAAAGAAAAGCTTGGGACCTGATGGCTTCACTGCTGAAATCTACCAGACTTTTAAAGAAGAACTAATACCAATTTTACTCATGCTGTCCTGATAAATAGAGGAGGGAATACTTCCAAACTCATTCTATAAAGCTGGTATTATCCTGATACCAAAACTAAATGAAGATCTATCAAAAAAAAAAAAAGAAGAAGAAGAAGACTACAGGCCAATATCTCTGATGAAAATTGATGTATAAATCCTCAACAAAATGCTAGCAAACTGAATTCAACAATATATTTAAAAGACCATTCATCATGACCAAGTGGAATTTGTCTTAGGGATGCAAGGATGATTCAACATATGCAAATCAATCAGTGTGATGCATTATACAAAAAGAATGAATGAAAAAGCATATAATCATTTCAATTGATGGTCAAAAAGCACTTGGTAATATTCAATATACCTACCTGATAAACACCTTTAAAACACTGGGTATAGAAGAAACATACCTCTTCACAATAAAAACCATAGCTAGTATCATACTGAATGGGGAAAACTGAAAGCCTTTTCTCTAAGATCCAGGATACAAGAAAGACATTCACTTGCACCATGTTATTTAGCATAGCACTGGAAGTCCTAACTGGAGCAATCAGACCAGAGAAAAACATAAAGGACATCTGAATTGAAAGGAAGAAATCAAATTATCCTTGTTTGCAGGTAATATAGTCTATTTAGAAAAACCTAAGGACTCCTCAAAGGAACTATTAGAATTGGTAAAACAAATTCAGTAAAGTTACAGGATACAAAATGACCATACAAAAATATATAGCATTTCTATATTCTAACAGTGAACAATCTGAAAAAGAAGTAAAAACAATTTCCATTTATAGTAGCTACTGATAAAATTAAATACCTAGGAAATATCTTAACCAAAGTGAGAGATCTCTGTAATAACAGTTATAAAACACTGATGAAAAAAATTGAAGAGGAAACACACAAAAAAATGAAAAGACAGTTTATGTTCATGGATTGAAAGGATTAATATTGTTAAAATGTCCATATAACCCAAGCAATCTGTAGATTCAGTGAAATTCCTATCAAAATACCAATACCAATGATATTCTTCGGAGAAGTAGAAAAAACAATTCTAAAATGTATATGGAACCACGAAAGACCAAGAAAAGCCAAAACTATCCTAAGCAAAAGAACGAAACTGGAAGAATCCCATTACTTGACTTCAAATTATACTATGGAGCCATAGTAACACAAAAAGCATGGTACTGGCATAAAAACAGACACATAGAGCAATGGAACAGATTCTAGAGAAAACCATAAACCTACAGTGAACTCATTTTTGACAAAAGTGCCAACAACATACACTGGGAAAAAGATGGTCTCTTCAACAAATAGTGCTGGGCAAACTGGATATCCATATGCAGAAGAATGAAACTAGACCCCTATTTGTCAACATATGTAAAAATCAAATTGAAATGGATTGAAGGCTTAAATGTAAGGTATCGAACTATGAAACTACTGCAAGAAAACATTGGGGAAAATCTTCAGGACATTGATCTGAGCAAAAATTTCTTGAATAATACCCCACAAGCACAGGCAACCAAAGCAAAAATGAACAAAGGGAATCACATCAAGTTAAAAAGCTTCTGAACAGCAAAGGAAGCAATCAACAAAGTGAAGAGACAACCCACAGAATGGGAGAAGATGTTTTCAGACTACCTATCTAATAAGAAATTAATAACCAGAATCTATAAGGAGCTCAAACAACTCTAGAGGGGTAAAAATCTGATAATCAGATCAGAAAATGGACAAAATATTCTAAAATATATTTCTCAAAAGAAGACATATGAATGGCAAACAAGCATATAAAATGGTGCTCAACATCACTGATCATCAGAGAAATGCAAAGTTAAACTGCAATGAAAAAGTATCTAGCTTTTGTTAAAATGGCTTTTGTCCAAAAGACAGGCAATAATAAATGCTGGCAAGCATGTGGAGAAAAGGGAACCCTTGTACACTGTTGGTGGAAATGTAAATTAGTACAACTACTATGGAAAACAGATTGGAGGTTCATCAGTAAGCTAAAAATAGAGTTACCATATGATCCAGCAATCCCACTGATGGGTATATACCCAAATGATAGAAAATCAGTATATCAAAGAGATATCTGCACTCCTATGTTTGTTGCAGCACAGTTCACAATAGCCAAGATTTGGAAACAACCTAAGTGTCCATCAACAGGTTAATGGATAAACAAAATGTGACCAGGCCCTGTGGCTCTCTCATGTAATCCCATCACTTTGGAAGGCCAAGGTGGGTAGATAATTTGAGGTCAGGAGTTCAAGACTAGCCTGGCCAACATGGTGAAACAGCATCTCTACTAAAAACACAAAAATTAGTCAAGTGTGATGGTGCGTACCTATAGTCCAGCTACCTAGGAGGCTGTGGCAGGAGAATCACTTGAATCCTGGAGGTAGAGGTTGCAGTGATCCGAGATTATGCCACTGCACTGTAGCCTGGGCAATACAGTGAGACTTTGTCTCAAAAGAAAAAAAATGTGGTACATATACACACTGGAGTACTACTCAGCCACTCACCCATAAAAGGAATGAGATCCAGTCATTTGCAGCAACATGGATAGAACTGGAGATTATTATGTAAGTGAAATAAGCAAGGAAAAGAAACAGAAATGTTGCATATTCTCTTATTTTTGGAATCTGAAAATGAAAACAACAGAACTAATAGAGAGTAGGAAGTTGATTATCAGAGGCTGGAAAGGATAGTGGAGGGTGGAAGGGTACAAAAAATAGTTTTAAAAATGAATAAAACCTAGTATTTGATAGCGTAACATGGTGACTAAAGTCAATAATAATTTAATTGTACATTTTAAAATAAGAAAGTGTAATTGGATTGTATGTAATACAAAGAATAAATGTTTGTAGACAGGATAGTCCATTCTTTACATATTACACGTCTATATCAAAACATCTCATATACTCCATAAATATATACACCTACTATGTACCCACAAAAATTAAAAATTAAAACAAATGTGGTGAGTGAGATCACATTGGGTAGTAATTTCAGGATTTCTTCTTCAAATCATACCCAATTAGGATATTTAAATTGAGCTTTAATTATAAAGAAGAATTGTTTGGCACCAGTTATATCCTAATTGAGTAAAATTAAACAAGGCAACTAATTACAGGTATCTTCTATCAACATGAGTTTGGCTTTGATTCTTTATCATTTTCCTTTTGTTTCAAATTTTACAATTTGAAAAGTTTCAAACATATGACAAGAAAACAATAAAATAGTCTTCCATGTCCAAATGCATTATTTAATTGATATCTGTCTCATATTAAAAAAAGAGATGTAAATATTGCAGACATAGCTAAAGTCTTATTTCCCCGTCTTGCAAAAACTCTTTCCTCATCTCCCAGAAGTAATCATGACTCAGAGGTTAATGTTTACAATTCTCATATAAGATTTTGTGCTTTAAATATATGTTTACATAACCATGCAATTTACATTTTAGAAATTTAAATGAATGATATCAACCTGCTCACATTCTTTTTTTAAAAAAATTCAACATTATAATTTTAGATTTATTCAAGGAGAGTTAATTCGTCCTACTATAAGAAATTGCTTTCAGTGACCACAGTTTATCCACCTACTGAGAGACAGCTTATATACTTCTACTTTTGAATAACAGGCTGTACTCTACATCATGTACACATTTATATCTTTATGTATACATATACAAAAGTTTCTCTAGGGAATACATCTAGTAATGGAAATACTGGGCCACTTGAGAATGTGTTGCCAAACTGACAAATTGCTTTCAATAATAATTTTGTTAATTGTCGCACCAATCGTCACTCTATCAGTTGTCAATACTGATGATGCATTTTGACTGCCAGATGATTATTTTCCTTATAATTTTATTTTATTTGTTTGAGCTCTTTGAGGCTTGAAAGGTAGTTGAGCTTCTCCAAGATAATTTGTGTCTACTTCTGTTTATTTTATGGAGATGCCAACAACCTGTGACCACTTTAAATAAAATCCTCCATTTGAGGTTTTTCAGACCATGCAGGTAGTGTTTTCAGCTCATAAACTACTGTGAATGATGACTTGTGGTTACAAATCCTCAGGGTATACTTTTTGCTTTTTTACTTTCACTCACTAGAAAGTTTCACATAGGACTAAATGTACTGAATAGCCAGTTTATTTCTTCTTCATGTTGACACAAAAGGTAGAGCCGTTTGGTATACCAGCTTTATGTGGAAGTTTTCTGTTAGAATCCCCACTTTGGCTAGACCCAAGGCCTATCCTCTGTTTTTCTTGCCCCATGCAGTCATCAAATTGGAAGCTCAGGGTGTCCAGGATTTAGCCAAACTCCCTAGGATGAAAGCTTGCTTTAGTGCACATGTATCATATGACTCTACTATTCCATCAGTTTTTGCTTCTGCATGTTTCTTTTATTCCTTTTTTTTTTTTTGCCAGTTTAGCAAAGTATTTAAAAAGATTTTTAAAATTTGTATACATTCTCAGAAATTTAGCTCAAAGTATCTAGCCTGTACTTTCCAAACCAGAACTCACACTTAGGTCTCTAATTCATGTGCAATTTATTTTTTATGTATATTAAGTAGATATATGACACTTTCTCCTCCCAAATGAATAATACTGGGACCATTTATGAATTAACCCAGTCTTTTCTCACCAATGTGTAATGCTACCTCTGTCACAGGCCAAACTCATAAAGATAGAAAGATAGAAATAAAAACAGATATGTTCCTAAATTTTATTTTCCATACATTTGATTTTTGTACCTACCCTATTATGATACTATACTGATTTAACTTCTGTATGTTTGTAATTGTAAGAATAATGCAAATCTTCCCTTCTTATGTTCATTTATCAGAATTGTTTTTATCTGTTTTTGCCTTTTAATTCTGTATGTATTATGGAATGAACATGACAATTTCAAGAAAAGAACACTGTTGGTATTTTGATTGTTCTTGCCTTTAGTTTACTGTTTAATTTGGAAAACATCATATTTATTTTAAACTGTTTATTTGTTCTATGTCTTTCAATAAATTCATCAACAAGACGTAACGATCCAAAACCTAATAACATAGTAAAAAACAGCAGAATATAAAAGAAATACAGACAAACCCACAATCAGAGTTGAATATCTTTCAGTAATTAACAGAAGAAGTTGAATCTTTTTCGGTAATTAACAGAAGATGCAACAAAAATAAGTCTATAGAATATTTGAATGACATTATTACTCATCTTGCTTTAATTGACACTGATAGAACATCATGCCAGACAACTGCAGAATACCCAGCATTTGCCAAAAAAGATTATATGTTTGGATACATAGTAAATGTTAATAAATGGGCAAAATTTAAAATTATACGGGTTAGGTTTTCTGAGCAAAAAAAAAAAATCCAACTGGAAATCAATACCAATAACAAAGTTCTAGAAAATTCCCAAACTGAGGCAGGGTGGTCAAGGAAGTAACCATGTCTTCAGGACACTGCAAATGTGCAACCCTTCAGTCAATACAATAAGCCCCAGCATTTGCATGGTAGTTAAATTCATTGAAGCAAAGCTATCTTCAGTTGGGAATGTTCCCTGTAGAGACCATGTAGAGACCAGTTCTCAAAGTGACCCTTTGCTCATTATAATAGTAAAAATCACACTCCTTTCCTGGAGATTTAAGATGCTAATGAGAAATGCAATTTGTGAACAAGCATGTACAGCTACTGCACATGTGCATCTAGAAGACCATCCCAGAACATGCTTACTAGTAACACCTCTTCCCACCTCCTTATAAATAATCATGTAAAACTCTCATAGAAGGCATTTCTTCAGCAATAAGCAATGCTGTCGCATTCTTATGAGCAGCCTAGTCTGAATTCTCTCTCTTTCTCTCAGGGTATACTGTCTATTCCACACTTAACTTTGAAAATATTTGTTTTCCTCTGCAATAAATTACTCTATGCTGCTTCTCCTTTGCTATGCATCTTTTGTTTAAATTCTTTTAAACTAGGAAGACAAGAATCAAGGTCTCACAACAGCTGCCAACAAAATGTTTGGAAATTAAGCAGTATATTCAACAAATATAATTCAATATATTTTGAATTATATTTGACATTTGATTTTTAAAAATTAGAAAATTGGAAAATATTTTGAACTAAATGAAAATAAAAATGACATCTCAAAGTCGGTGAGATGCAGCGAAATCAATACTTTGAGGTCATCTTTAATCTTCAAGTTATAAAAAGAGAGCAAATTAAATACTAGAAGACGAGAGGAGGAAACATTAAAGATGAAAACATCAACAAAATAAAAAGATATATAACAGAGAAAAACAGCCGTCAGAAGTTTATTCTTTGAAAAGATTAATAAAATTAATAAACCTCCAACAGTACTGATCATAATCATAGAGGAAAAAAATTCCAATATTATGAGTAAAACAAAGATGCCATTACTGAACCTTTGACTATTAAAAAAATAAAAGGATATTATGGACAACTTTGGACAATTTTATGCTGATAGATTTGACAACTCAAATTTGAAAGGACAAATTTCTTGGGAATCACATCTTATCAAAACTATAAAAGAAGAAATGGAATGTATAAACTATTAAAAGTAATAAATTTAAGAAAGTTGGTGAATACAGTATCAAAAAATAGTTTTTTATAATATATTGACAAACAAATGGAAAATGAAATAGGAAACCATATCTTTTACAGCAGCATCAGAAACATCAAGTACCTAAGATTAAATCTGATGAAATATGTGAAAATCACTGTGATGAAAGCTACAAAACATTTTTGAGATCAATTATGGCAGTCCTAAAGAGAGATACATTTACCAATATATCTTTTTGTTTGTTTTGAAAAGAATCGACATTGTAAAACTTCAATTAATTTTACAAATTGATTTATAGATTCACAACAATCCCAATCAAAATGATAGCATATTTTTAAAAAGAAAATGGATAAGCTGATTCTAAAATTTTGGTGGAAATTCAATATCTAGAAGCACCAAGACAATGCTTGAAGAAAAACAAAGTAGTATGACTGATACTACTAGATATTAAAACTTACTGTAATAATACGGTAATTAATACAGTTTGGTACTGGCACAAGAATAGACAAATAGACTCATACCATAGAGTAGATGTCAGAAACATATCCATTTAGATGAAGTCACCTGACTTACAATAACATTCCACTGCAACTCGGGGGGTGAACAGATGGTGTATCAGTAAGAGTTCAGTCAGGAGATAGAAACCATACCAGAAAATTGAACAAAGAGAATTTAATATAAAGGATTGTTCACCGAATAAAATCTTATTAACTACTAAAAAGGTAAATGGAGAACCGAAGGGTGTCAGAATTGCAGAAAGCTACCACACGTCTGGCTGAACGATCAAAGGGAAAAGCTTTGAAAACTAGAGAAGAGCTTCCAGGCTGATGCACAGATGGTGCTTGTGCTTCTGATCTTGGAGGGAGGAGGCCTGTCAAACTGGGACCCTGGCTTCACAGGGATAGGGTACCACTCACAGAAACTATCAGCCACAGAAGCTGTCAGGAAAAAAAAAAAAAAAAACAAAAAAAACAAACAAAAAAAAAAAAACAAGTCTTCTCCTCCTACAGCTTTGAAGTCTCCTTCGACCCCTATTGGTAGAGCCTAATTGGAAGCCAACTGGCAAAGCACAAGCGTACTATGCGAAGTCCCAGACCCAGCATCCCAAAGTAGCATATAGACGGGAGGGTTTGGAGCTGAAAGACACTCTAATAACTGGCATATGTAGTCTTTGCAGTAAATGCTGTCAAAGCAACTATATTTCCATGTTGTAAAAAATGAACTTTAACCACTATTTCAAACCGCATATACAAATTAATTCAAGATGGACCATAGACCTAAATGTGAAATAAATTATACTCCTAAAAGACAACAGGATATCTTTGTAACCTTGAAATAGGCAAATTCTTTTTACATAGTCACAAAGGCCATTGACCTTAAAAGAAGTGACTGATAAAACATATTTCTATAAAACTATTAACTTTGTGTATAAAAAGCCACCACTGAAAGTGTGAAGAGATTGGAAAAAGTATTTGAAATACATGAAATGATGAAACAAAAACCATCTGATTAAAAACAGGACAGAATGAAAGATACAAAGTAGTCACTGGTCTATAGAAATTTCACTTGACATATTATCAGAATCTCCAGCCATAGAAGTGCAAACAGTCTTTCATTAGAGCCCAGTTCAAAGGATGTATATCCGATATGTATAAAGAAGACCTTTAAACCATTAATAAAAATAGAGGTAAAATAGTTTTAAAACAGGCAAAGACTTGAAGAACCAATCTACAAGAAAGACTATTAAAATGGCCTATAAACATATGTACCATTATCAAATAAATTCACATTAAAATTACAGTAAAATAACACTGTTACCTACTGGAATAGCTAAAAAGACTGACAAGCATTAGCAAGGAAATGGAACAACTGAAACTGTTACAGTGATGAGAAATGTAAATTGCAATAATCATTTTGGAAGACAGTCTTTAAAAAAAACAAAACATAAGAGTACTCAAATTGGGCATGGTGGCATGTGCCTGTAGTTGTAGCTGTTTGGGAGCCTGAGACAGGAGGATCCCTTTAGTCCAAGAGAGTTCAAGTTCAGCCTGGGCAATATAGCAAGACTCCATCTCTAAGAAAACAAGAAGGAATACTCTATGACAGAGTAATTCCACTCCTGAATCCATTTCTGTGTGCACCAAAAGACATAAGCAAAAATGTTGATGACTACTTTATTTGTAGTAGCAAAAAACTGGAAACGGCACAAACGTTCATCAAAAATAGAACTGGTAAATTGTGTTATATTCATAAAGTGGAATACTACATATGAATGAAATTACAAATTTTTGATACATGAAACAAAGGGATTAATCTTACAGATACGATATTGAATAAAAGAAGTCAAATATAAAGAAAAGATGTGATATTATCCTATCTATAGTAATTAAATAACAGCCAAAATTAATCAGTGATAATAGAGATCAGAGTATGATAACCCTTGGGAAGGAATTAAGAACTGAAAAGCAACCTCTGGGGTGCTGGAAATATTCTGAATCTTTTTTTTCCTGCCTTCTTCTTTTAATACAAGTTATGCTTTAATAAACTATATTTGATTTATATTTACATATCTATTTAACAATGAATTAATGATTAATAGCTATTTGGGGGCATTTGCAAGTATTCTTCTATTTGCTTTACATATATTTATTTAACCCTTACAGTAACTATCTCTATTTTACAAATAAAGAATCAGAGACCTTAAAAGAAATATATTTTCCCAGCTACTAAGAGATGAAGACACAAGGAAATCAGGAAGTATTAGTATAGAACCTAAGTATTGAACCAGTGTTTTGACCTCTTTCATAGATGATTATAGAAACACATTCTGTATTTGTTCTATTATGAAATGATCTCTAGAACAAATATAAATAATGTGCTTTAAAATAAATTTGCCCTAAATTCTACATTCAATCGTTTATTCATTCTCTCCATAAATAAATCAATTTTTTTATTTACTAGATATTAAAATAGACATTTGGGATAGAAAAATAAAACACAATCCATGTGTTTCATTCTAGTGGAGAAAGAAAAACATCTAGCCATTTGCCATAAAACAACAATTTGTTTTAGTGTGCTTGGAAGCACAATTTGTGTGTACCTATTCCATTCTAAGAAGGGTTGGGAGAGTAGATGTTAGGAAAATAATTCCTAGAATAGGTAATACTGCAACTGAACTTCAAAAGGTGAAAGGTTGAGGTGTGTGAGTGAGTGGCAGAGTTGATTGTACTTAGATGTGAGCAAATGGTGTTGGAAATTCTAATGCATAAAATTTCATAATGAATAGAATCTCATCTTGTATTCACAGGATATTGCAGAAGGAGGCTATATAGTCTACCAGCATTCAGCTGAATTAGTAACTACTACATTTCTTCAATAAAATAAATTACAAAAATAAAAAATGTATACAATGGGTTATGATTGTATTTTTATTTAAGATGTTTTAAACATGATTTCTTCACATTTTTCCATTCCTTTTTCTCTCTTTTCGCTCCTTCTTGAGCACCCTTTGTGTATATATTGGTTTGCGAAATTTTCCATAGGTGTCTGTGACTTTAGTTTTTTTCAATCTTTTTTCTCTCTGTTCTTCAGATTGAACAATTTCTGTTATTCTGTCTTCAAATCATTGATCCTTTCTTCTGCTGTATCAAATTTGTTGAGGCCCTCTAGTAATTTTAAAAACTTTTAATTATTATGCTCTTTAATTATAAAATTGTATTTTAAAAAATAATTTAATGTCAGCAAAGTCTCAAGATACAAAAATCAATGTGCAAAAATCGCAAGCATTCCTATACACCAATAATAGACTAAAAGAGAGCCAAATCATGAGCGAACTCCCATTCACAATTGCTACAAAGAGAATAAAATACCTAGAAATACAACTAACAAGGAATGTGAAGGACCTCTTCAAGGAGAACTACAAACCACTGCTCAAGGAAATAAGAAAGGACACAAACAGATGGAAAAACATTCCGTTCAAGGTTAGGACAAATCAATATCATGAAAATGGTCACACTGCCCAAAGTAATTTATAGATTCAATGCTATCCCCATCAAGCTACCAATGACTTTCTTCACAGAATTGGAAAAAACCTTAAACTTCATATGGAATGAAAAAAGAGCACCCATAGCCAAGACAATCCTAAGCAAAAAAAAAAAAAAAAAAAAGCTAGAGGCATCACGTTGCCTGACTTCAAACTGTATTACAAGGCTACTGTAATCAAAGCATCATGGTCCTGGTACCAAAACAGATATATAGACCAATGGAACAGAACAGAGGCCTCAGAAGGAACGCCAAACAACTACAACCATCTGATCTTTGAAAAACCTGACAAAAACAAGCAATGGGGGAAAGATTCCCTATTTAATAAATGGTCTTGGGAAAACTGGCTAGCCATGTGCAGAAAGCAGAAACAGGATCCCTTCCTTACACCTTATACAAAAATTAACTCTAGATGGATTAAAGATTTAAACATGAGGCCTAACACCATAAAAACTCTAGAAGAAAACCTAAGCAATACCATCCAGGACTCAGGCATGACTAAAACACCGAAAGCAATGGCAACAAAAGCCAAAATAGACAAGTGTTATCCAATTAAACTTAACAGCCTTTGCACAGCAAAAGAAACTGTCAATAGAGTAAACTGGCAACCAACGGAATGGGAAAAAGTTTTTGTAATCTACCCATCATACACAGAGCTAATATCCAGAATCTACGGTGAACTTAAACAAATTTACAAGAAAAAACAACCCCATCAAAAAGTGGGCAAAGGATATGAACAGATGCTTTTCAAAAGAAAACATTTATGTAGCCAACAAACATATGTAAAAAAGCTGATCACCAATGGTCATTACAGAAATGCAAATCAAAACCATATTGAGATACCACCTCATGCCAGTTAGAATTGTGATCATTAAAAAACCAGGAGACAGATACTGGAGAGGATGTGGAGAAATAGGAATGCTTTTACACTGTTGGTGGGAGTGTAAATTAATTCAACCATTATGGAAGACAGTGTAGCAATTCCTCAAGGATATAGAGCCAGAAACACCATTTGACCTAGCAATCCCATTAATGGGTATATACCCAAAAGATTTTAAATAATTCTATTATAAAGACGTATGCACACGTATGTTTATTGCAGCACTGTTCACAAAGCAAAGACTTGGAACCAAACCAAATGCCCATCAATGATAGACTGGATAAAGAAAATGTGACACATATACACCATGGAATACTATGCAGCCATTAAAAGAGATGAATTCATATCCTTTGCAGGGACATGGATGAAACTGGAAACCGTCATTCTCAGCAAACTGACACAAGAACAGAAAACCAAACACCACATGTTCTCACTCATAAGTGGTTGTTGAACAATGGGAACACACAGACACAGGGATGGCAACATCACACACTGGGGCCTGGGGGGTGGGGGTTTAGGGGAGGGATAACAGAGGGTGGGGTGATTGGGGAGGGATAGCATTAGGAGAAATATCTAGTGTAGATGACAGGGTGATGGATGCAGCAAATCACTACCATGGCACGTGTATACCTATGTAACCTGCACGATCTGCACATGTACCCCAGAACTCTAAGTTTAATTAATAAATAAAAATAATTTAATGTCTTTAATTAGAATCCCTGTTTTTAAAATTCATTGCCGTCATGATTTTTCTTAATTCTTTAGGCATTGTTTCTTTTAGTTTTTTGAGCATATTTTTAAATAGCTGCTTTGAAACCTTTGTCTGCAAAATCCACTACCTGGGAATACTCAAAAATAGATTGTATTGACAATTGTTTTCCTGAATGTAGGTTACACTCCGTCTCATAAATTTCTGTTGAAAAGTTGACATTTTACATAAGTAAATTGTATCAATGCTAGATTCTGATATTTTTTTCCTGAAGAAACTTGCTGAGGTTGTTAGTGAAAACTTTTTCTTTGTGTTGTGTGGCCACTGATATCTCTACCTCATTTTCTTTTCTCATATGGTCTGTTTTTAAGTGTGGTCTTCTAGAGATTGCCTTTGTGTTCACATATCTTAGTCATCATCCAGTGATTGGACAAAGGTTGTCCTCAAACACTTTGAGAAATAAGGCCTCTATTCTCTTCTGATGAATCCATGCATCAGTGTTCTATATCTTGATGTGCAAAATGGTTGCCCATGTACATGCCTGTGTAAAATGTATTGAGCTCTGTTCTTAAGATTTGTGCAACTTTTCCCCATTCAGTATTATGTTGGCTGTGGGTTTGTCATGGATAGCTTTTATTGCATTGAAGTGTGTCCCTTGTATGCCAGTTTTGCTAATGGTTTTAATCATAAAGCGATGCTCGATTTTGTCAGATACTTTTTCTGTGTCTATTGAGATTATCATGAAATTTTGGCTTTTATTTCTGTTTATGTGATGTATCACACTTATTGACTTGCATATATTAAACCATCCCTGCATCCCTGGTATGAAACCCACTTGATTATGATGAATTATCTTTTTGATATGCAGTCAGATTTGTTTTGCTAGTATTTTGTTAAGGTCTTCCTGTTTGGTATTGCTACCACACAGCCCATCCAGAATCTCAGGCTAAATAGTTAAGGTTTACTACCAAAAAATATCTTCAAAGGACAGAAGAGGTGGCCATCTCCTCAAATCTATAAGCGTTAACCTAAGGACACAAGAACTGTGGAAAATCCATGGAAATATAATACCACCAAAAAAACCAATAAAGCTCCAGTAATGGAGCCAAAAGAAGTAGAGGTTTATGAAGTAATTGACAAAGAATTCAGAATAAATCTCTTAAAAGATTTCGCAAAATTACAAGAAAATGCAGATGGGAAATTACATTAAAGATAAAGAACAATTCATGAACAAATTCTATTTGTTTCTTTATCCAATCTGTTTTTGTTTTATAATAATCTTATTTAGAATTTCAGTTCTTTTTCTTATGTTTTTATATTGATTATACATTAAAACAACAAAGACAAAAGTCATTTTGTACATATTCACCTATGTACAAACCTACTTCCTAGTGATGTCTATCTTTAATGCCATGTCACTGATCTTTTTTCCAGAAATTTATTTTTTAGTGTTGTATGTCTTAAGTCTTTATCCATTTTACTTATGTTAAATTTTTGTTCTCTTTCCTATTGTTGCTCTCTCAGTTTCTTGGACTTCTATTTCTCTATTGATTTGTGCTCAACTCTTTATTGTTTTATGCTTTTTTCAAAACTATGAGCTAATTTTTAGAGGATTTTAGTATTTTTTTTTCCTTGTATTTCTGTGCTTGGGATTCCTAGGGTCAATTGTTATATTAATTTTCAGGCTTGGGTGTTCTCAAATGCTTTTGGTAGTAAAATGTCAAATTTTAACATTGTGTGTGTTTATGAATGCAGTCCCAAATTCTCAAAGGAGACTTTTGCCTCTCGGATTCCAAATGGAAACACTGAGTTCCCAATCTTATCTCTATATAAGAATAAGAATTGTGACTAGCCCATCTTTCTATCCTACCTTTCTACTGAAAATGCAGTACCTTGAGCATTATGGTTTGATGTAGGAGTTTTAGTTCCAGTCTCCCACTCACTAGGTCCGTGGTCTCATCTTCTATCTTATGCCCCAAGTGTTCAAGACAAGCAACACTTTCAAAGCATTGTTAGAATCAGCTCAAACACTTACCCTCTGGTTTTCTGGATAAAATTTAACCCCAAAGAAGCCTCTACTGTATATCATTCACAGGCTCTTATCTCTTCCTCAGTTTTTAGATAATACCCAAAGTGCACTATATAGGCATATATTTGATTTACCTCATTCTGATTTCTCTATTGATTCCTGCTGGATTTTGTCAAATGCTTTTTCTATGTTTATTGAGATGATCATGTGATTTTTGTTTTTATTTCTGTTTTTGTGATGTATCATATTTATTGACTTGCATATGTTAAATCATCCCTGCATTCCTGGTATGAAACCCACTTGATTATGATGGATGTAAAAAAATAACTTGTTTACATGCCCATGTCTTTCACTAATGAGATTTCCAGGTCTGTGGAGTCAGGGATTGTATATTATTTATCCTAGTATTTAAAAGATATAGTATAATATGTAATAAATTATTGTTCAATAAAGTTAATAAATATTTTGGAATGCATGAATAGAAGATAGACACCAGGAAGACTATTCCTGAATCTCAACTGATCAAGTACTCATTCCTTTGTGTAGGGCTCTCAGTTTTATTTTCTAACACCTTAAAGATAAAGAAAGTCAATTGAAAGTAAAAAAAAAATACACATAGGACTGAAACACTAATCTATACAGGGCTATAGGCTGGGATTACAGTTATTATAGTGTATTGCCCCTTTCATTCTCTGTCTTTACTCCAACACATCAAAGCATTATTCTTTGAGATGGCAGCACTTGTGTCTTTCTCTCTAATGGTTTGTTTTCCTGATTTCAGTTAATTGTGTCATCCCAAACTCTGCCTCCTCCCTATGCCCTCTCTCTTTGTCCCTTCACAAAAAATAAAATTACAAAATCCTGGAATACTAAACTGTTTTCTCTTCTTTCTTTAAAATCTGTAAAATATATATTTTCTAAAATATAAATTTATATAATTATCCCAGTATATAAAAAAAAATATAAATTATACATTTAAATAACAGCTAGAAACCATAATTTCAAAATAAATTCTTTCCTCTATATTATATTCTTGCTGAATTGCATAAATAGTTTATTTGCTACCTCAATGAGCAATTATCTTTCAAGCATAGTCATTTTGTGACTGTTTAAAATTATTTATAAAGCTGAGTTACAGGTCAAGTAAAACTTTCCACAGACTGTTCTATCGTGGTTCATTTATTACCATTGTTTGGGAACTTCACTCTTTAAAAGGGGATAAAAGACTCAGGAAATAAGAATAATTTTATTTATTCCCTTAGCAATTTTATCAATGGGTGGTGTCAAATAAAAAAGAAGACTAATATTCTTAACAATTGAAACATTATGCTCTGCTCACAAAGGAAATCCAGGGCTGTGAGGATTATCTTAGGCACAACTGCAAAGTTAGAAATAGCTTTCTTCTCTGTGTTCTACCTTCTCTTTCAACATTCTTTTCCTAATACCCTTCTTTCCATTGTTTCTCTCCTCTTTCTTCCTACCCTGCAGCCTATATCTAGTGTTTGGAGCCTATATATAGCGTTTCAGTCCTATGTGTGGTTTTTTTACTTTCAATTGACTACTTTCTTTATCTTACAAAGTGTTAGAAAATAAAACTGAGAGCCCTATACAAAGGAGTGAGCACTTGATCAGTTGAGATTCAAGTAAATGAATGTCCAGCATTTCTGGTACCATGCTAGGGCAAAGGGAGTTATCTGGGGGCAAGAAGATTTTCCCACATTGCTTAAATCACATGTTGAGTTCCTAAGTATTTATTCATCACTTAAATTACAAGTTGATGACTAATAAACATAATAAATAAATATAAATGCTCTCTGATCTGCCAAGTATAATTAGTATTTATGAACATCTTATCTTTTAAAATTATAATTAGGATAAATTAGAATCAAGATAGGCTGGAGACTGGCTTTTTATGGTCACAAGAAGTGCTTTTATTATTCACTTATTTTAAAATAAAGTGTAAAGTACTTTAAAGGATATAAGGGAGAAAATATAGAACTCCATTTTCAAAGGTAGAAAGATGATGATATTGTGATAGCATTTAATGAACATATAATCTGAACAAAATTTGGCCAAAAGAAAAGATGTTAAACTATGAGAACGTAGCAGGCACACAACATGCTAGTTGATGTTGATGTGAATAAAATCAGTTACTCCAGATTTAGTAGAGCAGGCGTAGGAGAACTACAGCATGGGGGTCAAAGCCTGCCTGCTGCCACTTCATTTTGGTACAGCCTGTGAGCTAAGAATCATTCTTATATTTTAAATGGCTGGTGAAAGAACAAAGCATAACAATACATTGTCACATAAAATTTCAAGAAATTCAACTTTCAGTGTTCATAAATAAAGTTTTATTGGAACACAACCACACAAATTTGTTTATGAATTTCATATTGCTGTTTTTATGCTACAGTGGCAGATTTGAATAGTTGCAGCAGAGACCATTTGGCCTACAAAGACTAAAATAATTACTCCTCAAATTTTTACTGAAAATGTTTGCCAACTCCTGCTGTAGGGCATGAATTGAAAAAAATAAAATGGTGCCTGAGCTACCAAATTTCCAACAGTCTTTGTAAAACAAAAGCAAACTCTTTAATCCAGGGGAAAAGTGTGTATGTAATTGTTCAGTATATTTTGATGTCTCAAACTAATCCTAGATTAATATTTTTATGCCTTTTTTCCTAGAACTATTATTTTATTGTTTATTTATGAGATGGAGTCTCACTCTCTCACCCAGGCTGGAGTGCAGTGGTGTGATCTTGGCTCACTGCAACCTTGCCTCCCGAGTCCAGGCAATTCTGCTTCAGCCTCCTGAGTAGCTGGGACTACAGGCGCGCACCACCACACCCGCTAATTTTTGTATTTTTTGTGGAGACGGGGTTTCATCGTATTGGCTAGGCTGGTGTCGAATTCCCAATCTCGTGATCCACTCGCCTCAGCCTCCCAAAGTGCTGGGATAACAGGCATGAGCCACAGCACCCAGCCTTAGTAAAATTTTTAAAACAGAATTTGCAGTAAAATCTTCTCCCTTCAGTTCTAATTTATATAGAGAACTTCTGATCATTTTACTGTAAGACAATTTTATTTTACTGAGTTTTGTTTGGAGTCTAAGTGACAGAATAGGACTATATAGATGAATAAAAAAAAAAAAATCACCCTGCCCTTGAGTGGAGAAAGCAGGCATATGAACGATTGCTCACAATTTAATAGTATAACTGTTTCAATATAGATCCAAACTTCATGCAGACTTTCCTTTTTCCAATTCATCTTTCACTTGGCTTTAAAAATCATCTAACTGAAAAATAAAAAACAAAAAGAATTATCTAACTAATGATGCAAATATAACCATATTAGTCCATAGCATTAAATGCTTCAACTGCTGCCCTGCTAATTTCAGGATAACTGCCAAACTCTTAGGCACGACATTCCTGGTCTTTCATTATCCAGTCCTAGCCTGACACTGCTGTCTCATCTCTGCATTTTCCCCCTTTCTAAATGATTTCCCTTAACGTTGTGCTTTGCAATTCCCCAGACACTCCATGTTCTTTTGATCTTAAGCCTTGGTCCTTTCTTCTTGTTACTTTCTCTGCCCAGAACTGATTTTCCACCTGACTGCTGAGACAGTATCATTTCAGAACAATTAGAGCATTACATGCCCCAGCCTCAGTGATAAGTCCAGAGATGGGTATAATACTCAGCCCTGTCCTGTGAAAGGTAAATCTAAGATTTCTAGTGGAAGTGTGATGAAAAAGTTGCACTCTTTCTGCCGTAGTTGCTAAGCTTGCAGAATGTAAGTCAAAACTTCAATTCAATTTATAGGAGCCTTTTTTTTTTCTTAAGCTGGTTTAAGTTTGGTTTCTTTCCCTTGAAATCAAAAGGATTCAAATATAGTAAAACTTACCAAAAAAGTGACATCTAAACTAGATAGGGAAGAACAAGTATGAGTTTTCATGGTAGAATAGGTGAACACATGATTTTTACATAAATTGGTGCACGTATTATTTCCTTTTCAGTGTTAAAAAATATAGAAAATTTAATGAGACTTTTGCATCCCTGCTTAGAAAGGGGTACTACTATATGCTTAACTTTTAAAATTTCTACAGATGTCTATCTCTGCAGAAAATGAAAGATGTTTGACTAATCACTCTACAAATCTCATAAGAATGTGTATTAATGGGAACATGTCTATTCCTTTTGCCCCCTTTGATTCCCTTGGCTGACTGGCTTCCAGATGTAGTGCTAGAGAAATTTTATTTCATACCAAAGGGGGGAAAAAGTAAAATGGAAAATGCATGGCATGAAAAACCTCCAAAACAGAATTTTCACAAAAGAAATTCAAAGGACTAATAAGGATGCTCTTACATTATATGCCAACCCTCTATCATGAATTTATTTTAGAAGAAACAAATAGAAATATTAGAAATAAAGAAAACTAATGCCTAGTTGAAGTTTTACATTTTTGAGAAAAGGTTTTTCATTTGTTATATTTTTATGAAGGTCAGACTCTTTTGACAGGTGTTGGCAGAGGGACACTAACGTATTTGCAGTGGCAAAAAAAAATTGAGCAATGCACGCCTTTTGGCAAGTAAATGTATGCTTGTGTGACTCTATGACATATGGATGTGGAATGTTAAAGCCAAAGACGTATCAATGAGGAGGAATCATTAGCATAGTGGCTGGTTAGTGTTCTGGTTCTGCCACTTTTCTCACAATTACTTAGGCTTTGAGCATTTGATAGCACTTTCCCATCACTCAGTAACCCTTAGTGGCTCCCTGCTACTTTGAGATGAATTCTGAACTCAGCCTGAGAAATTTTCTATAATTTAGCTGCCAAAGTACGTTTGGAGAGTGTCTACCTCCCACAGTGCCTTAGGGCTAGATGAATTAATTTTCTGGAAATCTTTTTCTCTGTTTCTTTGCTACTGAAACTCTCCTTACCTTGTAAGCTTTCTTTTATTTTTCTCTTCTGTTCCACTAAAAATTCTACTTAGGTACTAAATTTTTTTTGATAATCATATAAGTGGTTACATGTTTTTAACAGAACATTTAGAAAGTAGGAAAAGATAAAAAGAAGGCAAAAGTTATCATGATCCAATCATCTGGAATTAATTATTCTAAGCATTTTCATCATCTTCCCCTCGCCTGTGTTTTGGCATCATCTTTCAGTAATGGTCCTCATGTTGTGTATGCAAGTTGGTATTCTACTTTTCTTCCTGCTCAAAATTATATCAGCAATTTTTAGCATCATTAAAAGTAATTTGAAAACTTCATTCCATTGATTGTATCATTCTATTGAATGGGCACCCCTTCTGTAGAATATATATGCTGCTTCTAATTTGAGGATATCATAATTTAAGAAGCCATGAACATTAGGGGACCATATAAATGAAGAGTGTGAGCTCTGCTGTCAGAGAGATCTGGGCTTGGTTTGAGTTCTGTAACTTATAAGTCATATGATCTTGGGATTATTCATTTCATTTACTCATTTATTCAGCATATATTAAAGAACAGCTAATTATGAGCCAGGCAGTGATTGACAGCTGATGGAAGAGCATTAAATAAGTCAGTTCCTCTCCAAGGCTAATAGAGGAAAATAACAATAAATCAATGCACAAAACTGAGTAGTGACAAATGCTGTGAAGCATAATGAGGGGACAGAAAGTGAGGCAGGCACCCAGCCCAACAAATTTGAGTAAACAGGAACACAATCTTATTCAATATACTGTTTACTCAAACTTGAATGAATAATCCCAAGATCATATGACTTATAAGTTACAGAACTCAAACCAAGCCCAGATCTCTCTGACACCAGTGCCTAGCATTGGTGCCCAGTGAGTCTTTGTTGAATAACTGATTGATTTATATTATCAAATGGGATTACTGTTTTAAATATAAGTAAATTACTAACCAAAGTCATTACCATCTGTCAGTAGAAGGAAATGTGTAAATTTTCTGAAATAAGTATGCTTAAATAGAACTTTGCAGCAGTTTGCCTAATCCCAAATAATTTTTTAGTTTCCTTTTATTCTGCTTTAAGATAAAATTAGTTGCTTCCTAAGAAAATGTACACCCTCAAAAGTTGCATTATAAAAACAACAATTTCAATGGGAGAGTTTATCAGCTATTGTGTTTCTGATTCATAAAGGTAAAATTACTTTTGTGCATGTATTTCAATATCATCTTATAAAAATCCTGTTTTACAATTCCTGGCTAAAATTAATAAACTGATTAATTAAAATGGAGAAAACCCAACTAAATGCTGCACTACTTGGTTTCTGCCCATTTATGTGGGAACATCTCAAAATCTTTCATCGCTCTTGGCCTGGATTTTACTATTAGGTTGCAGCACATTACAGATTAGTCTGCACTGAAGAAAAAAAAATTGTTCAATGTTAAATAGAAGATGTTAACAGAGTGGTTGTGTGTTGTTAGGATTTGCAGTTCCAGCTTTTTTCCTCCTCCCTAGTTGCTGCTACTGACTCTCAGTTGTGGTCTGGTTACTACACAACACATATTGAGTTCCTTAGTTCATCAATCATGGCTTGTTTTATTTGTGCTATGGCTCACACATAAATCCACACTGCTGGGTAAAGGCTTGCTTTACAATTTATGATAAAGATGTAGGATCTTATTTTAGTTATCACTGAAATAGGACCTTAGTTAGAGACCATAGCTTTCTCCCTGGTTGTAGACGTGAGCACTTGTTTGGCAGTCTGTAGCAGAGTTAGTATTTTCACAAGGTACATATGTGTCTCAGCTGGAAAGAGTCATTGCCTAGATTCTTTTTATCCTCCTATTACTAAGCAAATGCCTAGTGTGGGAAGCAGTCTGTCATGCATCATCAAACTGAGAAATGTACTGAACTCTGAAATTGAGTTCTCTCTAGTAGCAGAGGAAGTCATATGCAGCCTCCTTCAAGCAATAGCCAGTCACTAAGTGGGCTGGTACCAGAGTAATTCATCCAAATATGGCCCAGAGGAATGATGACTTTGTAAAACAACATGCATATCACTTTGTTGGTCTAAAACAAAGGTAATAATAAAAGCAAGTTCCCCAAAGATTCCATTGTCTTGCTCCCCAAACTTGTGGTCTGTTCTGTCCTTCTACTTGATCTAATTCTCCAAGGAACAGCCAAAACGTTCTTTTTAAAATATAGATTAAATCATGTCATTTCTCTGCTAAACTCCCTTTCCCTTGATGGCTTTCCATTTCACTTAGAATAAAACCAAAAGTTCTTCAATGTTTTGCACGGCAGGGCTCCTATGCCCCATCCAATATTACCTGTGGACTTTAATAACTATTTCCCAGACACTCTGAATGTTTATTCTGAATCCTTGGTACCTAGAAAAGGACTAGGACATAGTTGGTACTCAATATATATTTGTTGAATGATTGAATACATAACGAACAGCTCAGAGCAGCAGTTGTTATCAAACCTGGCTGCATATTTAAATCATCTAGAGAACTTTTAAAATAAAGATGTCTGAAACCCATTTCTAGAGTTTCTGTTTTAATTTCTGCTATGTAGTGGAGCACTGACATTTTATAAAAGGTTCTCAGGCGATTCTAATGTGCAGGCAGAATTGAGAAACATTGACCTAGACGAAAAGACAATCATTCATAAGCTGTTGAAGTGGTTTGCTCAGATTCCTGAGTGCTCACCATGGTTTGCTATCATTATCATATGATCCATGCATTCTCAAAAAGTAAATCTTTCCCTATACAACATCCTGTTAGATTTCAAATTACTGGTAGATACTGGCTGTTATGAAACAATAAAGCCTGATTTAATTTTGTTCTCTCTGTGCTAGAATCACTAAGATAGGTTCCCAGAAATTTCTGACTTGGAAAAGGAAGGACCATTTGAATTTGTTCCATATACTACAGTTTTGCTGATTAAAAAACCTGAGTCTCAGCCAAAGATGTCGTCATGTTGGCTATGATTATTGAAAACAAACCCAAGCACCCAGGCAAATCTGAAGTTCAAAGCTTATTTAGACTGGAAACACTTATTAAAGAAAGTGTCATTTGTGCTCAGAATAATGGCTTGTAAGTCTTCCAGCATTATTTTTCACCTAATCGGATTCATCCTCTACAGAGAAAACTCCAGGAAGAAAATCTGGAAATGTTGGCCTGATATATACAAAGACCAGATGGCCAACAGGTACCGGGTTGGTTTTTGTAGTGGGATACACTGAATGAAAAAGACAAGTCTGTTTAAGACAACAATAAATTTCCCAAATGGGCCTGTGTGAAATGTTTAAAGGTTGAAGATAAAGGTTTTAGGTTACGTTGTCCTTAATATAAAAGGAGGATAAATGGAACCAGGTGGGTTGCTATTTCAGATGTGAGCAGAACTGTTTTCTGAATCTGTGAACATTATAAAAGAAACTGGATGGAATTTGGAAGCAATAAATTACCATAGAGTGTACGTTGGAAGCACATACACGTGCTGATCTACTTATAAGAATCCTTTTGAAGGTGAGGTGCTGAGGTCTCAATTAGGATCAACTTTCAAAAGAGTCTTTTAATTACTTGAAGTGGAGAAATGATTTCTTCATTAAAAAGGGGGACATTAAAATAAAATGAATTTGTTTCGTTGTTTCCTTCTTACATTCACTTACTGGTTCACACACAATGACTGGTTACACCCAATTACAGGTTCACAATCCATAACCTCAGCTCCACAATCCATAACCTCAACTCCACAATACATGAAGCTCTTGAAAGTGACTTTTTTGGTTCACAATTTATTTGAGGGAAAAACTTGTCCTGAATTGATGGGGGCCAGTAATAACTTTATCCAACTGATTACAAATATTTATGTGTTTTACTGCAGTTATAATCATGTTTGATTGGGTGCTTTGGCAGACTTCACTGGAGATACTCTTAGTACTCTTTGAATGAGCCTTATTATCTCTTCCAAATCTGAAAACTTCGAATCCCAGAATACGTGTAACTTAGATTAGGAATATGTCTACTCAAATTTCTTAATTTCCATAAATTAAAACACTCCTTTGGGTTGGCAGATTGGCGACACTACACCAGGTACTTTTAATTATATCATGCCAAAATGTGTTAGTAGCTATGGTTGTTTTCAGGGCAACTTTCCTCTGAAATAGAAGGGGGTAAATACTTTTTCACATATTAAATGACTCTCAATTCACAGAGAAGGCAATATGTAGTAATATATGCTGAAGGTTCTTTTAAGCACACTAAGACTGGTAAAGATGGGGTTTAACATTAAGTTTGTGCCTTTGAAAGCTATTTTTCAAGTTAGGGGTGGTGATCCAAGCCTACAGTCTCAACTACTTGGGGGACTAAGACAAAAGGATTGCTGGAGCCCAGGAGTCTGAATTCAGCCTGGGCAACATAGCAATATCCCATCCCTTAAAAAAAAAAAGATTAAAAAATTATTATTTTCTTGGAAGCCCTCAAGCCAACCCTGAATGATGATTATGAGGAGATTTATGTAAACATCACAGAGATAAAAGCATTGGCCCTAGATGGTCAATTGAACTGAATTTGAGCTGGGCTTGGGTAATTATTCTGGACTGATATGTAACAGATTTATTTGGACTAAATTTATAAGTTCCTTTCCTATGAATTGGTCAGATTTGGGAAAAAAAAACTTGATTTCTTTTATTTCGCCTATTTGAAGTCAATTAGGCAAATTTATATGCCTGAAAACAATTAATGAGGTTTATTTTCACCTGATTCAGAGGCCTTAATATAAAGAAAACATAAACCCACATATACAAAATTACATGAAAGGAATTCTGAATGTACTGTACTCAGCCGTAATGTCTGAGACGGGAACAAATGTAGTGCCATTTTTTATTATGGTTCATTGGTTGGTTGGATTACTGGCGGTTAGAGGTTGACCAGCATGAATAATAGAACACAAAGAACCTAGGCAGGAAACTGCAATTTGCATTTAGAGAGATTGCTGTGTCCAGACTCTTCTCAGGGTGTGTTCATGGGAAGGATATTCAGTGTAAAGGATGCACTTTTTTTCATGTGATGTGCATTGAAATCTACAGCATTTGGATTTATTTCCCAATGCCCCAATTGTAATCATGCAAAACATTACCTTGAATTATCTCTTCTTGGAATACTATAGTCATAAAAAAACTTTTGAACTGGAATGACTTTTGGAGATTACGTATTTCTTTATTTTACAGGTGAGACAGTCAAGAGTGCTTTCATTTTGTTAGTTGTGTATTGAGATAATGATATCCCAAGAAATGAAGTGTATTTACTTGTAACTCTGTATCCTTCCAGTCTACTTAAAGTCCACTATAGTAAGCTTTCAGTTTTTAGATACCATGGAGGAAGAAGAGTTTATATTTAATTACATATTCTTATTATTGGGAAGTGTCTTATAACCCCATAGTATGCCAGTTGCTAGAATATATTAACTTTCCGAAGTATGCAGTTCATAATTTCATCTCTTTAGAAGATGCAGAAGGGCCTGTGGGACCACCTTCTATATATTTTGCCAAGTCCTTTGATTTACATAATCTCTTTTGAGCTTCCCCAGATCTTTAGAAGTGGATGAGAAAATCATGCGGGTTTTTTGTTTTGGTATTGTCATTCTTTTAAGTGACAAATGCTGAATTGCAATGAACTCGGTAATAGAATATTCTGCTTTTAGATCAATTAGATGTTGACTCCTCTCAACTTTGTATACATATAAGGATTTAGCAGGCCAAGGACCCACTCCTTAACTTGTTCCTGTCTTTTTTGAAGATAGTGGTATTGGCAACAAGAAGCCAAAGGCCTGAGAACCATCTGAGTTTTCTCAATTTCAGTCTTATGTTAAAGTTGAATCTGTGTATTTTTTCCTACATACATTATTTTTATTTTTTATGCTGGCAGTTATTTTAATCATATTTTATATGTGATAAACTTTTATATATAATATTCTAAAATTTTATAAAATTTATATGTAAACAGGTACATATATATATATAATTTTGGAATTATTTTAGATTTACAGAAAAGTTTCAAGTAGCAGAGAAAGTTCCTACACATTCTTTACCTGGCTTCCCTTAATATTATTATCTTATATAACTATGACACATTTATCAAAAGTAAAAAACTAATATTCATGCAAGGCTATTAAGGAAACTATGGGCCTTATTTGGATTTCACCAGTTTTTCCACTAATGTCCTTTTTCTGTTCAGGATCTAACCTGGGAAACTGCATTGCATTTAGTGTGCATGTCTTCTTAGTTTCTTCTTGTCTATGACAGTTCTTCAGTCTTTCCTTGCTTTTCATGACCTTGACACTTTTGAAGAGTGTTCTGTAAAATGCATTCAATTTGAGTTTGTTTGCTATTTTCTCATGACTGGACTACCGTAATGTATTTTGGGGAAGAAGACCACAGGGATGAAATGCACTTTTCATATCAGGGGATACAGGATAGCAACATAGCTTAACACTGCTAATGTCAACTGGCGACTATCACTTTGTTAAATAGAATTTTTCCTGATTTCTTATTTTTTTTTTTCCTTTCCATACTCTTTGGAAACAAGTCACTAAGTTCAGCCCACACTCAAGAGGAGAGAAATCAAATTCCAATTCCTGGAGTACCAAAGAATCTGTGGACATGTGTTAAAATGATGACAGTGTTTAATATTTATTTTGTGGGAGATATATTGAGTCTATTCACACATCATTTTTCTCCTAAAATTTTAGTCATTAATTTTAGCATTCATTCATGGATCTTGCCTGCAGCAATTATTACTGTGGAGTTCTTATGGTGATATTCTATTTTCTTCATTCCTTCTACATTGATTATTTAGAATTCTTTAGTAAGAAAGATTTGTCTTCATTTATTGAATCAATGAGTTCTATTAGTACAACCTTATAGATATTGTTCTATGCTTTGGCTTATTAGCCAATTCTATTATTATTTACTTTGTTGCTCAAATTGTTACAGCTTAGGCCATTGGAAGCTATAAGAATACAATATTTAAGTAAAGTTCTTTTTGTCCTTAGCATTACAGTTTCCTAATAATATTTTAGAGTTGAGCTTTTAACCTTGTTTCACGCTTCCTGGGTCCACTGACTGATTAAGCGTATCTTCTTTTCTAGAAACTTTGTTCTAGATCTCCCCGACTTTAATGTGATTAATCAGGGGCTCCATTTCCTGTGCTGCTGCTCAGCTCTGACCCCAACTCCTAATTACTTCCAAGCAAGAGAACATACCTGTTGTGACTGGGACAGAGAAGCAAGCCTGTGGTTCTGCATTGCCACTGCTCCACTCTCTGGGGTTGAGGTTTTCTTTACAGAAGACAGTTTCCCAGGTAATGGAAACCTAGCCTTACTATCTTTATATTTTAAATATTTTTTATGGAAATGGTCCTAGGAGATTTCATAGATTTCCCAAAGCATATTGAAAATTATAAATCTTTTTTGATGCCTTAAGGTAGTATCAGGAACATGTTCTTTAAAAGTCAATTTTTAGGAGGGAATGACCTCTGACATTTTTGATATGCATAGGGATATTTTCACCTGTAACCTGAACATTCCCTGGGTCCAACAAATCAGTAGATCTTAAGAAAGGTCACCCTAACCATTTGTATCTAAGTCTGCTGAATCCGTAGCCCCTAGTTGTCAAGGGACAGGATCTCAATTCTTTCCTTTCAGGGAGGATTATCCTACACATCATTCATATGCTTCGTCTGCAGCTCTTGTCATCCCTCAGCTGCAGCTCTTCTCACTGTCTATCATGCCTGTTGCCTGCTATGGATATACTCATTGCTTGTGCTTCCTCCGCAGATCTGCCAATTGATTTTACCATCAAAATAATCAATATTTATGGAACACCTACAATTTGCCACACATTCTTCTATGGCCTTAGGCTGCGGCAGTGAACCAGACAGACAAAAGTTCCTGCTCTCCTAGAGCACTGGGGGAAGCAGACAATAATATACCTGTCATAAGTAATAAGAAATATAATACACAAATGCATTGCCTATTAGAAAGTATTAAGTGCTATGAAAAACATACAGAAGGGTAATAGGAATCAGGGATGTTGGGGAGGGAGGTTGCAATCTGAAATACAATGGTTATAGTAATACTCATTGACAACGTGATACCTGAAATGAGACTTAAAGGAAATGAGGGAGTTATCCACATGGATATCTGGGACAGAGGAACTGTATGGTGTGAAGACCCTACAGGGACAGGGAGTTGTTTGTTTAAGAATTGCAAGGAAGTTAGGTAGGCCAGACTAAGAGACACCAGGAAGAGATGAGATCAGGGAGGTAATGGAGCATCAGTTCCTCTGTGGTCTTGCATTTTCCTTAGCGACTTCAATGTGGTGAAGCTCATCCATCTGTGACCTCAAATCTCCTTGGGATGCTCTTTCCACTATAACTTTTTTACATTCCTTGCAGGTACATGAGACTCTGGGTCTCAGGTTCTTAACTTTCTCTCTTTGGCTAGAATCCATCTCTTGTTTGGATCGAGTAGGTATTTCTATAGCACAGTTGCTAGGGCTCCTAAACTTATAACATTTCAGGGATGGAATGGGGGGATGTGAGTGCATCCCTCATGTTCTATCCCAGAACAACTACTTCTTGTGAACATAGAATGCTCTGTTCCTGAACCTCTTTGTAAAATGATGGCAATTTTTTATTCAAGGGCCCTATATAACTTGAAATCTGTGGCCACATCTCTCTCCTCTAACATGACTGCACATATCTATCTCATCTCCAATTACATACAGAGGCCTCATTGTCATGATATATTTTTAGACGATGAAAATCTTGGGATTCTGCTAAAAACCAGTGAGAAAATCACTTACATTTATACAAGCCATATCCAAACCTCAGCTTTGCCCCACACGTCAATAGAACCTCGGCTTTGTCCCACACATCAATAAATGCCTTCTATAAGTTGTCTTTGTCTAGTAGCTCCTTTCTTTTTTCTAACTTATTATGGGTTGGCAACAATATTATTAGTGTTGTTAAACTTCTATATAAGTAAAAGGTCTCAGGGAAGGCTTCAGGGGTTTAACTTGAGAAAAGTGCATGAAATTTGGGTCCTTGTTTTAGATTATTTAGAGACTGTCTTTTGTTTTCACTTTATCTTCCTTATTTCTGATTCTGATTCTGTTGCTAATAAGCAGGATTTTTTGTAAGTGAACTGTTATTGAGTTAGAATTTTATATGACACATTTCAGCATATTGACATCAGGAGCTGGGTGAGACCACAGGATTAGAACTCTAAAATTTTTGTGGCTTTTGTCTAGATCTTCATAGTGACTATGATTCTGGGGCAAATCCTTGAGCCCCTCTGTTTTTTTTCATTTCTCTTTATATTTAGACGTGGCGTGGCAGCCTTCTTCAGTACCTTCAGATATAACTATTTCTTTTTTCTTATTTTAAGGGAATTCATAGTTAATAGTCTTCTAAATTTATTGACAAGAAAACTGAAATCTGGAGGAGGCCTATTGATTCTGTTTCTTGTCCTTTACATTACTCTTAACAGGAATGAAACTATGTATCCCTATATACATTATTGAAGTATTGGTAAGTTTGAAAAGAAGTTACTTCTGTGTCCAAGATGGTGGCATTATATATTTTTTTTGTTATCCACAAAGTATCCTTTGAAGACAATGGGGATTTTTTTTTGTCATGTAAACACCTCATCCTGTGCAGCACAAAAAGAAGCAGATTTAATACAATTGTGTAGGAAAAGTGGACCGAACAAAAACAGAATCCCACGTCAGTCTAACTATCAGAACCATATGTATAAACTTCACAATGCTTGTTTCTATATTTGCAGAATTCTTGACTTTTACATTCCAGATTTTATTCAAAGAAGCAAAGAGGGGGAAAGAAAGAAAACAATAGAAGGGTACAAAAAGAGAGAAGGAATGATGTGACGAAAATTGCTCAAGAAAATTTTTTTAGCTCAATTATGTACACTCACGAGGTTTCTATCATTTCGACATGCTTTGAATAAGTATCTAAATTGAAACAGAGCTAGAAAATCGTTTGATGTTCATCCATCACAAATTTGACCTATTTTTTGCATTATGCATGTTACCATGTTGCTTTACCAGTACTTTGCGTCCCTGGGGACAGGTTTTCATTGTTAGAATTTCTTCTCCTGTGGTTAAGAAAACAAATGTTGCTCTGTTGTATGAATTCTATGGAATTTAAGGCCCATTAATGTGACAGACCAGGGTATGGGTGCCTTTGAGAGAACATCTTACTCTTCTTATCTCCACTACAAAAACAATTCATTTCATTTCGTGACTTCACATAAAACTATTTCAAAAAAACTTTCTCAAAAGATGACAAATTTGATTGCATTCAGTGTGGTGGCAGATAGGGAATAAACACAGAAATGCATTTGTATGGAAAAAATAGAATAATCATGAACTGGCTTCCATTATTTTAGTTAAGATTGCTAAGGAGTAAATCCTCTACACCACATCTTTAGCAGTGTCTCTACTGTAGCATCTTCAAAATGAAAATGAGAAGTATTTGGGAGGCATTTGAACATGACTTTGAAGACAGGGTTCAGTGCAGTATGTTTTTTATAACTTCCCCAAATTTGACCTCAGGTAGAAGATGTTCCATGCTTCCTCTGCCTTCAGTCAGTACTGCCAGATTGCCTCCGTCTGACCTGTTCTTCCTGTACAGGTGAAATGACAGAGGAGGGGGAGAATTTTTTAAATGAATCAGTGATGTTCTAGATGGTTAAGTATTATTTCCCTGACTGTTTTGTAATGCATTTCATTCACATTTTATTGTAGCCTGAGGCTAGTTAAAGTCCAGGAGACACTTTTAAACCCACACCCCCTCTCTTCCAGTTTTCCATCTGTATTCACTAAGTAGTTCACTGTGGGTTGCTTGCAGAACTGCAAATGGGAACGATTGTAAAGAGAGCTGGGTTTATTTTTAGTGGAATAGAAGTTGAACTTTAATCAAAGAAACACCCATAAAAGAAAAAAAAACCCACATGAGGTTCGTTTGTTTATCAGCTTGTTCAGTGAGGAAACAGGAGCAAAATCATGTTGAAATTAATTCACTCTTTCTTTTAATATGGGAAGGTACAAGGATTATGTTCCTTAGCCAAGGAAATTAGAAAAAAAAATCTCTCTATCCTTTTAGATTTTCCATAATGGTTGGGGTCATGTGATACACATGAATTGATGGCTCTTGACTGTAAAGAAATGTAGGGAGCTTGAAAGAAACAGAGCAGGTGAGCTGGAGCCATGATCAGACAGAACAGGAAGATCCTCATGTTTAAGGCCTGGGGATGTACTGACCCACCCTCACGTTGTACCCTTTCCAAACTCCCTACTGCTTTTTTCCTTCTCCTCCATCTCTGCTTCTCAAGCCCAGTTTGATTTCAGAGTTGGAACTTGATGTGATGCTTCCACCATGTATTAATTGCTATGGCTGGTAAACACCTGATCTTGTTTCCCTGAAGCTCCTCTTCGGAAATATACTGTTAAAGGGACTCTGTGATTCCAGTCTTGTTTCCTGCCTCTGCTTCCTCTAATCGTAATGTCCAGAGTTCGTAAATGAGTAACTTCACCCAAACTTTAATTCCTGAATACATGCTTTACTTGATAATTTAGCTTTAATCTTCTTAAGGACTATCCTTCAGTAATTAATCTGACTAGAGTGGCTTAGAAAGAAAAGCTATAATCCATTTGCCATGGATGAATGCACTCCATGTGAAGCCACTCCCTTCATCTCTGCCACCCACAGACTGGGGCTTGTGGGCTGCATTCTATGCCTACACATTCCCAAGAGCCTCTCAAGGCCTTCCCACAGTACATGCCTTTCTTTGCCTATGGAAAGAGCTGGATTCTCTGAAATTATATAATTAAAATGAATAAACTACACTCTTGGTCCTCCTAAATTTAAACATTCACCTTTTTAGAAGCGGTGGGGCCAATTCTAATTCTCTCTTTACATCCCTTATTATTGCATTTATAGCTCTACTCCTTAACTACCCAACACTAATAGAGGCCTTCGCTGTGATTTATTAATTATCTATATATTTATTGAGCACTAATAAATATTTTATTTTTAATGCAAGGCATGATGCCAGGTGTGGTGGGGAAAGGGAATGGTTTCTCAGAAGTAAGGAAGTACCTTGGTCCTTTCTGCTCTCAAAATGCTTAGCGTCTAATTGAGGAGATAGCTTACGTAGAATTTACTAAGGTTTGAACAAATTGTTCTGGTTAAAAGTAAGACTTGAGTTTGGAGAAGGGAGGGCAGCTCATTTGGCTGGCATGGTCCAGAAGTTCCTAAGTTCACAAAGGAGTTAGGAATTTAAACCAGTCATTGAAGAGCATAGAGATTTCCAACAAGAAAAAAGAGATTTGTAAAAGTATACTTGTTAGGAGTGGATTCTGTGTCTAAAGCCCATTTTCCTAAGTTGATGGTTAAATTCCTAGAACAAGACTTGATGGGAATAACAGTCTGAGCACTTACAAAAAGTATTGAAATACAATTGGTATAGTTTAAACATTTGTCTCTGCCCAAATTTCATGTTAAATTCTAATTCCCAGTGCTGGAGGAGGAGCCTGGTGGGAGGTGTTTGAGTTATAGGAGCCAGTTCCTCATGGCTTTGTGCTCCTTTTGTGATAGTGAGTTCTTGTGGCATCTCCCTTCACCCCCTACCCCTTCCTCCTGCTTTCACCATGTGAGGCGACTGCTCTCACTTGGCCTTCTGCCATGATTGTAAGCCTGCTGAGCCTTCCCTGAAGCAGATGCCACTATGCTTCCTATATAGCCTGCATCCCAGTATGCTAATTATACCTCTTTTCTTATACATTATCCAGCCTTGGGCATTTCTTTATAACAATGCAACAACAGACTAACACAAGAACATACTCACAAAATGTACAAATAAATCCTAGGTGTACAAGTTGTTGAAGCAGCACCTGGAACAAGAAGCAGTATATCACTCAAACCCCACAATCCACCTTGTGTTCCACTTTAGTCACACCTTCCAGTATCATAGACTATTTTGCGAAATTTTGTACTTTATATAAATGAAATCATAGTGTTCACTGCGAGGTTCATCCACGTTGCATGTAGTTGAAGACTGTTCATTCCATTGCTGGTAGAATTCCATTGTTTATAACTTATTTGTTCTACTATTGAAAACAGTTGGATAACATCCAGTGTTTGACTACTACAAACAGTACTTTTAAGAACATTTTGTTACCTGTATTTTGGTGAACATGTGAAAGCATTTTTGTTAGGCACGTGACAAGCCAGGATGTTGAGTTCCAGGGAATGCACATATCCAGCTTTAGAAAATAGCCAGATTGTTTTATAAAGTGGCTTCACCTATCTACTTTCCCACCAGCAAAGTCCAGGTTGCTCCACATGATTGCGATATTTGTATTGTCTATCTTGTCTATTTTGGCCATACTGATGAGTTATTCACTGTTGTATTAGTCTGTTTTCATGCTGATAAAGACATACCTGAGACTAGGCGATTAAAAAAAAAAAAGAAGTTTATTGGACTCACAGTGGCTGGAGAGGCGTTATGATCAAGGTGGAGGGTGAAAGGCACTCCTTACATGGCAGCAGGCAAGAGAGAGACTTATGCAGGGAAACTCCTGTTTTCAAAATCAACAGATCTCATGAGACCCATTCACTATCACGAGAACAGCACAGGAAATACATGTCCCCATAATTCAATCACCTCCCACTGCATCCCTCCCACAGCACATGGGAATTATGGGAGCTACAAGATGAGATTTGGGTGGAGACACAGAGCCAAACCATATGCACTGATATTTCATTATAGTTTTAATTCACATTTCTTTTCTGATGGCTAATGTAAACACATTTTTATGTTTATGGTTATTGGACATTTGGAAATCCTCTTTTGTGAAATGTCTGTTCAAGTCTTTTGCCCATTTTTCTAATTAGTTGTCTGTCTTTTTCCTATTGATTTGAAGGAGGAGATCTAAACATATTGTTAAAAGATCCACTTTAAAACTTTAGAGGCACACACAAATATTTAATCTGTTGAGCACAAGAAGGAAAAGATAGTTTCTGGAATTCACATAGCATGAAGAAAATCTGTTGTGAGAAGAAAATCAAAACAATTTACTTTAGACTTTAAAGGATATTTTCATTCTGATATAGCATTTTAAGAATAATTCTTTCAATAATATTCCCAGTGTCTCATGGTGCATGAAACAAAGCACAGCAATATAGATGTTTTATCCAGATATTTTATTTATGAGTATTAAAAATATCAAATTATGCAAAGGCTACAGTCTGACAATCTGGAAATAAAATAACAAAGAAATAATTTTAAATCCTCTAAAGAAGAAATAAAAAATATTACTCTAAAATGTTCAAGTTTCAAAATGCATCTCTATTTAGTTGGTGATGATATATACAGGGATATGTAGCAGATGTGTTGGCCTGTTGCCAACCCTGCTTGGAGGTTTTGAATTAAGGAAAGACTGTTACATTATGTGTGAAATGCCACTTCAGTTCAGAGTCTGCAAGCAAATTGACAATACCAACTTCGTAGTCTTTTCAGACTGATTAGTGGAAAAAGCATTTCCAGGTGCAAATATCCACAAATTTAAATTATTCTGAAAAAAAAGGGCAGGAAATTCCATATGATCCATCTCTGGACTCTTCTAGACACACTGTAGGCTAAATAATTTTATATTTCTAAAATTAGGTGAGTTTAAGGGTCACAATATTTTTCTTTCTCAAAGAAAATAAGAATTCCATTTTCAAACTGAAATTACATTAAATTCCATAGGTAAAGACAGTTGTGGTTAAGAGTTAAGTGGAGTAAAATCTCCCTAGTCCACTGGTCATTCTTCCAAAATATCTTTACAAATAGTACAATTTATATCAGTTTTGGATTGGACAAACTACTGTTGAGGGTTCTGTCTATAACTCTTCTAGCTGTGATGGAAACATCATCCTCAAATATTGAACATCAATGCATCTGTGGGATGGTATTATACAGTCTTTGAAACATTTAGAAAACTATATTCTGTAGAGATAAGACCAAAGACAGCTCATGAGTGTGTGCTCAATGTTTGTGCATCTGGCTTTACTCTTGGTCCCTTTTTCTTTCTTGTGTGGCAGAGCAGTTTTTACTGGTTTGTGAGAAGGTCAAAAAAAGAAAGATATTTTGTCTTGATAACAGGCAAATATGAGGACATAAAAACAACTAATGATTGAACAAAGATTTTCCTTTTAGTCAAGAATTTCCTGATGAAATCATACAGACTTCACCCACATAATCAATACCTTATTAAGTTCATTTCTCCAAAATTTTCCTTAAGTTCACACAGGAAACTTTACAAACACACACCAAAGCACAAAGCTTGGGCTGCCAGCAATACCATAGGATAAAAAATTGAGGGTCACTCTTAAGGAAATTTTGGTTGACTTACTAGAAGAACAGCTGGTTTTATGGATTTCATCAACTCGTGACTTCATCAGCAAATGTTGCTTGCTTTCTTCTATGGACTTTTGACCTATGGTGATCATCAATTTAACATCAAGGCACATGACCCAGCAGCATTGTTCTGGGACTTATTATGGAAAGAAAATAAATCAAGAAATGAGGAGTGAGGTCCAAATCAACCAAAAGCCTCATATAGAAGAGATTGGTGGGGGCTTTATGTGCTCTAACTAGGCTTAAAATGACTTAAATGTGATATGAGTAAATCAGTTGCCATGTATTTTAGGCTTTTCTGTCAGAATTGAAGTACTGTCACTTTTAAATTTTATGAACAAAGAAGTACAATATTGTAATACACATTGTTTTTCTTTGGTTGATTAACATATAATAAATATTTTTTCCTGATATATAGTTTTCATTGCATTTTATAAAGGGATTATTTAAATCATGAGATTGGTATTCATGAGTAGCTTGTAGAAACTATCACTACTTTTAATCACACCTGACACTTTTCTTGGGTGTGAACTTCAAGCTCTGAACATAGTGTCTGTATCCAAAAGACGAATCAAAAAGACCGTCACTGTCTGTACTTGATAAGACCTCTTCAAATTAGAAAAAATAAAAGTAAAAAGAAGAAATGTGGACCAGATGCAATGGCTTATGCCTGTAATCCTAGCACTTTGAGAGGCTGAAGCAGGAGGGTCAGTTAAGGCCAGGAGTTTGAGAACAGTCTGTGCAAAAGACACTCCATCTCTACCAAAACAAAACAAAACCAGACCCAGCAAGGCATTATGGCACATGCCTGTAGTCCTAGCTACCCAGAAAGCTGAGATGGGAGAATCCCTTGAGCCCAGGAGTTCAAAGTTACAGTGTGCTGGGATTGCGCTATTGCACTCTAGCCTGGGTGACTGGGTGACAGAGTAAGACTCTGTTTCTTTAAAACAAAACAAAACAAAAAACAAAAAAACCTAAAGAAGAAGAAATGCAAAATTATGAGGAAATAGTTACCTAAAAAGTAACATTTTAATTATGTCTCCTGTCTCCAGTGTTCACAACGTCAAGATCTATTTAGACAATTTTTAATTTGGTTTTAGGCACTTCATAAACACGTTTTAAAGTAACCAGAGAATTAGAGAAGTCTGAGAGAAATAGTCTGAGAAAATACTAAGTTCAGCTCTTCTCTTTGTGCTCAGAAAGTTTCAGACCATATCATCTAGAAGAATAGACGTACCACATGGGAGTTTCCATGTTTAAAAATAAATGCCTGCCTCATGTCACTCTCCTGCTAAAAAATATTTAGTTTATTTCACTTCATCTTTGGGATCAAGTCCAAACTCCTTAGTCTGATATTGAAGAGCTTCATAATCTATGTTTCATTCTTATTTCCTGTTATTATCATTATTCTTTCTTAAAGTATGATCCTTAGATCATGTACACAACAATGAAACTAGGTACTTATTATATATGAAATTTACGCTCTCCAAATAATTCTTATTAAATGCTGAGATCTTCTCTTCTAGACAAGCTCTCTGTGCCAGCAAGGGTGGTCTAACAGCCCTAACATACTTTCTTAGCTTTTATCTTTGGGCTCTGGCTCATAATGTGCAGTTCTGGGAAGTCTTTTCTTTTTATTCTATTCATCAGTCAAGACAGAACTCAATTCCAACTTCCTCCCTAAAACCATCACTAAGTGGTTTCTTTTGAAGCTGATTTTTTTTCTATTCATAAAAGTGGATAATAATATAAAAAGGAAGGGATTATTGTGAGATAATGCTATCACTACAAGTAAAATTTGAGTCTCAGAGCTCAGGAATGGTACTTGCCAGGGTGATATGAAATTGGGATCCAGGCTTGTGAGATTTCAAAGAAATCCATGCTCTTATATGCTGTCTTCCATAGAAACAAACGTGTTGAATGAATAAGCTGGTGAATGATACCTTTCCCATTCATTTCTCTAGCCAGAGACGCTCCAGATGTTTGGGCTTAAACACAATCAATGAAATCCTTGTTTTTGCAAGATATAAAGCTTTTAAAATAAAAACTTCCCAGAAAGCTAGTGTATTAAAAAATACTATAGGCCTGGTATAGTAGCTCACGCCCGTAATCTCAGCACTTTGGAAGGCCAATGTAGGCACATCACTTGAGGGTCAGGAATTTGAGACCAGCCTGGCCAACATGGTGAAACTCCACCTCTGCTAAAAGTACAAATATTAGCTGCAAGTGGTATCGGGCACCTATAATCCCAGATACTTGGGAGGCTAAGGTAGGAGAATCACTTGAACCCAGGAGGCGGACAATGCAGTGAGCCAAGATCATGCCACTGCACTCCAGCCTGGGTGAAAAGAGTAAAAAACTGTCTCAAAAAAAAAAAAAAAAAAGAAAGAAAGAAAGAAACTTACAGGAAATATCAGTCTTTCAGAATTTTCAGGGATATAGCCCTCCAACGACATCTTTAAGCTCTAGGATAACTCCAGACTCCCTGATTACATTTAGATCTTTGTGAGTTTATATAGATCCTGGATTTATATAAATCTAGGCCAGCATCTGTTCCAGAGTGGGGAGAAATAAGTAGGAATCAGACTTTCCTCAGAAGTTTCCAGATCTGTCTAGAATACCTAAAGCAGAAGAAAGAAGGGGAAAAGGTGCTGCATAAAACTTGTTCTAGAAGGGGTTTCCAATAAATCAGAGTCTCTTGCCAGAAAGCAACTAACAGCAATTTACAAGCACACTTCTATCTATGCCTGAGGGGCTGGGGACACAGACGTAATGAGCAATGAGTTTGTTCAGGTTGTGAGAGATTCCCTTATCCCAAGTTTCTGAGCCATTATATTTACTCCCACAATGGCTTTTTTGTTAATAGTTTGATTCTGCTCTGTTATCTCTGCATCATCCCTTAGCTTACTCCCTTTTCAGACAAAAAGACATTTCTAAAAAGCTTTTGAATTTCTTTCCACTGGTTCTTTCAGTGTGCTTTCCTAGCAGCCTCACTTTTCTTGTTGCTTTCATTTGAAACTGCAAATACAAAACAAATACAGTTTGGATGAGTAAATTTACAAATAGAATTCTTTGAATGAAAAGACAATTAATTAAAGGGAATTAATCCACAGAGAATAAGGAAGAGAGGGATCATGTTTACTTATTAACAAATTCAGTTTTAAAAAATGGGAAAAGGCTCTTTGAAGTAGTCACACGTGGAAAGCACCTGAGCTCAACGTCTTGTAGTGTGAGACTACGCTGTTAACTGAATATTGGTAAATATTCTTGCTAGGGGACACTTTGCACTCACTCTTACAAAGGGCAACAGAGCTTTTATGACAAAGGAGTCAAAGGATGCTAGGCTGCTGCCCTGTGCATTCAGAGGCACTGCAAGTTTTCAAATTCTAAGAGTTTTCCAAGGAGAGAAAGAAGATCATCAAGGGAATGAGGCAAGATTGTATTAAATCCAGGTGGGTACCATGTCAGCCAATGGACATATTCTCCATGGTCAGTCCATTGAATACAAACATCATCTTGGGCTCTTGGAACTAGGAAATTTGAATTCACTTATTGAGATACAGGTTTAGACCTGAGATTTTTCTATCATGAAATGAAAAGAGAGACACAGACTTAGAAGAACCTTTCAGCTTATTTGAACCATTTCACCCTCCCTCCTTTTCCATCCTAAAATTTTGCATCTAGCATACTGTATTTTATAATCTCTAGAATTTCTACCTGTTTTATTCCCAAATCATCTTTTTTCTTTCTTCCTCTTCTCCTCCTTCTTATCTTTTTTCTCTTTCCTCTTCTGTCCTTTCTGTGTTTTTATGGGTTCTATCCCTTTGTAAATTCATTTATTTAAAGTCTCTTTCATAGTACTCTATAACCTCTAGTTCCTTGGTGGTAAGTTCTTTGGTTTCTTTTACATACTGATGATCATGTGCAATGATGTGTTCTGTAAGTTTGTGTGCAGGTTTCCTTCAGTGGAGGTGCGGAATGTGGATGTGACACTGTGGAACAGTTTTTAGACGCACTACATTTGCAGACTACATTTTTGTGTTGGGGCCTTGGTTTAGTATTTCTAATATTGATGGATAGTGAATGTTTGGCTCTGCCCTTTTGCAAGGTATGGCTTGTAATTCCATTTGGTTTTTGGTTTGGGTGAGCTTTTCTGTTTCCATTCATAACTCTTGATGAAAATTTCTCTTCATGCAGCAACCATGGGATAGCATGTAGAGATTTCCCAATCTCCATGCTGTGCATGAATCCTATAGCCTGGATCCTGTCTTCTGGACAGGTTTAGAACTCTGGACCACACGGTCTCTATTCAGTTACAGGACCTCCTAAGACAGCCTCAGTTCCTATTCCTGGCTTAGATAATGGGTTCCTTCTTTGCTCAGATATCTGTATATTTATTTTTATTAATTTGAGTTTTGCTATGTGTGTAAGTCAATTTTTACATAATTTTAAGTGATTTAGGAAAGGGAGTGAACTTCTGTATCTGCTAAGTAATGGCTTTGTTGGAGGTCCCTGGGTCTCATCCTACTTAGCAGTCATCAGCCTAAAGCATAAGAGACTATGTGATAAAGAGGACATATATATGAGTTTTGGAATCTGATAGACTTGGATTTAATATTTGTTGTGGACCAAATGTTTGTGTTCTCTTCCTGAAATTTAAATATTAAAACCTAATGCCCAGTGTTGGCTGTTTTTAGAGATGGGGCCTCTAAGAAAGTATTTAAGATTGAGTGAAGTTTATTAAATCAGGATGGGGCCCTGATTTAATAAGATTAGTGTCCTTACCAGAAAAGACACCATAGAGCTTGTCTTGTCCCCCTTCATGTCCCCATTTTCACACAATGAACTCAGTGAGGAAAGGCCGTGCGAGGACACAGCAAGACGGAAGAGAAGAGAGCCCTCACCAGAAACTCAATCGACTGTAGTCTTCATTTTAGACACCTAGCCTCCAAACTGTGAAAAAAATGCACTTGTGTTGTTTAAGCCACCCAGTCTATGATATTTTGTTATGGCAGCCCAAGCTGACAAATGCAGTCTTGTTTTCTTTATCACCTATGATATCTAAAGTCAGTTACTAAGGTCTGTGAGCCTCAGTTATGCCAACCATGAAAACAGTCTAATGCCATCCAACTCCAAGGGCAGCTGTATTAAATGGAAAATATGCACACAAAAATTTCTATTATAATCCTAGCACTTTGGGAGGCTGAGGTGGGTGGATCATTTGAGGCCAGGAGTTTGAGACCAGCGTGGCCAACGTGGCAAAACCCTGTCTCTACTAAGAAAATGCAAAAAAAATTAGCTGGGCATGGTGGTGTGCACCTGTGGTCCTAGCTACTTGGGTGGCTGAGACAGGAGAATCACTTGAACCTAGGAGGTGGGATTGCGGTCAGCCAAGATCATGTTACGGCACTCCAGCCTAGCAACAGAATGACTTTGTCTCAAAATTTTTTTTTCTAATCTATAGCAGAAATGTAATAAACTTTACCTTACCTTTCCCTTCCTTATGGTTGGGCATCTCCAGAAATGGGGGCCTACTATACCCTCAGGTGGACAATTTTCTTTTTAAACATCTCTGATTTTTTTAAATCCCATCTTCTGTATATGTCATTTCTTTTCTTATATCTCTTGATAGTATGGAGGGGATGTTTGGAGACCACTAAAAAGAATCCTATCTTTTATCTGCCCTATTGATGAAAGATTTTCTTCTCAGTCATTTTGCAAGCCAGGATTCCCAGGTGGTGATGCTTCACCCAGGCCTCACTCCACCATGCTTATGCATCCCAGCTTACCTGTGTTAAAACTTGTACCTGCATTCAGCAGTTCCCGAGCTCTTGTACAGTGCTCAAGAAGAATAAGGATATGCTGGACATTGAAGGGTGAGGAGGGCAGAGAATAATTTTATTGAGTAACAGAATAGCTCTCAGCAGAGAGGGGACAAAGTGGATGGTTCCCTTGCCCAAAGGCAGGAAAGTTCCCGTGTGGCTGGGTCTGGGGCCTTTTATGGACTCAGAATGGGGAATGCATGCTGACTGGTTTGTGAGTGTGCAAAAAAGGTTAAAGTGAAGACACCACTCAAAGGTGGGCACAACAATGTAGAAAACCAATTAGGAAAGGGCAGGTATATGTAAAATAAGTGAAGGGTGGGAACCAATCAGAGGAAAGCATGCAAAATGGGAACACAAATTCTCAATCCAGTTTGAGTTTGGCTTTCAGGCTTTAAATTGCCTTTGTCCTGAAGGTGGAGTTTCACCAAGGACCCACCCCTACTTGCCTAGGCATTTGACTGCCTCCTGTCACTCACTATTTCTGAGCCAATAGAAAAGTAAAGCTCAGGTGTCAGATAGGCATCAAAACACCAGCTACACTGGTGAAAGTGAATTGGTGGAAGCAGCTGAGATAGCACCTACATGGATTCCCAATACTTGACATACCTAACCACTGGGTCACAAAGGAAGCCCTTTCCCTGCATAGAGGTTAGGGGCTGCCTTAGGAACAAAGCCAAGAAAGCCCCTCCACAGGGACATCTAGAGGAAATACAGAAGGGCAGAACTGAACATGCTTAGTTCTTGCTCCCAGATACGCTAGTCAGATAAATAATTTCTTCTCCCTCAGTGGGGAGGGAGGGAGAGATGGAGGGTTAGACATGTTACCTCAATAGCTTTCCTGCCTGGGCGTAGAGGCTCCCACATGGAAACATTAGGAGAAGAACAAAAGAGTTATCCTAACCATCATTTCAGTTGCCAAAAGTAAAATGAGATCTAAAAGAGAAGGAAAATGCCAAAGCCCAACATGTGCTGACATGTTTGAAGGTGAGTCCCAAAGGAAAACCTGACACTCTAAGGGAATACACAGTAGAACTCCAGCAATGTAAGGTCAGTGGGTGTCAGACCTCAGGAAACACAGGTAGCAGGGAGGAAAATTGGCAGGGATGAATATAACTGGATTGAAACCACAGACAGGTAAGATTTGTGTGCATGTCTGTGAAGAGGAGAGATATACTGAGGAAAGGCTGGAGGAAGCAGCCACTGCCTAACAAAAATGAATGGAGAAAAGTGAGGTGGAAATTTTTAAAAATGTAAATGAAAAAATAAGATGGAAAATTTTAAATATAAAAAGTAAAAAGGTAAGGAAAGATCATCTTCTTGCTGGAGCGGTTATTTTTATACATGTGGAAGAGGCAGTGTGGGAATTTCAAGGATAAATTAAATTAGTGGAAATTTAGCATATGTTAGAAAGAATTACATCAAAAACTAAAAGAAGTTAGGCTAGTAATCCCAGCACTTTGGGAGGCCGAGGTGGGCGGATCACGAGGTCAAGAGATCGAGACCATCCTGGCCAACATGGTGAAACCCCATCTCTACTAAATATACAAAAAAAATAGCTGGGCATGGTGGCATGCACCTGTAGTCCCAGCTACTTGGGAGGCTGAGGCAGAAGAATTGCTTGAACCCAGGAGGCAGAGGTTGTAGTGAGCCGAGGTCTTGCCACTGCACTCTAGCCTGGCGCCTGGTGATGGAGTGAGACTCAGTCTCAAAAAAAAAAAAAAAAGTTAGGCTAAAAGAAAGTAAACATTTTAACAGCAATTTGAAATATCTCCCTCTCATCTTATTTGTCACCTGAGCATGGATATTAAAAATGGATCTGGAAAGATATAGTAGTTAGTGTCTCACATTTTGTATCATTTTCATTGAATAGAATTTCTCATAAGTTACAAACAATTGTTTTATGTATTACAAAGAAAGAAAAAAAATGCTGCTAATTAAATCCAGATAAAAGTTGCTATCAGATTGCGAGATGTTTCCATATCTCAGAAATGGCAAAATGTGAAAAAATATGTCTTAAAATTGATAAAATACAGTATTTTATTTTCTTCATAGCATTTATCAGAAGTTGAAATGATCTTATTTATTTATTGCATCTATTTTCTATCTTTTTTCTTTGAATGGAAGCTCATTGAAGGTAGGTACTTTGCTTTATTAACATCTATATTCTCTGTCTAGAGAATATGTATATAACAAGGACTATCCTTTGATGGCTGGCTATTCTTGTACAAGGCAGTGATAAGAACCTGAGAAAAAGTTGGAATTCACTTGATGCCATTAAGTCATCCATCCAGAAGGGTGTTCTTCCTAAATTTATCTTTCCCACTCAAAGATATTTTTAGGTATCTCCCTCTTAGCAGTACAGAGTGTTCCTTACCCAATCACCACTATACTACACACTTGGTTTAGTCCTTCATTTTATTGGGGGGTATAGTGTAACATTGGTGAGTACTATCACCATTATACATAGTTGAAATACCTTGAGGACCCCCTGAGAAAGTGCAATATTGAATACTAATAACATCTCTCAGTAATTCAAGCAATAGTCATGTTTTCTCCTAGGTTAGGAGCAGGTCGTTTTGATTCTTTTGATGAGCACCATATACAAGAAGTGGCTTTTACTTAGAAGCCATGCCTATGAAAAAATGTATATCTCTAAATCCTAAAGTCAGACACAGTGTGGAGGGATACTTCCACTGTAGATGGGTGGAAGGCAGGCCCAGAGGCCAACTTGAGAAGGAGCCAGTCTGGACTCCATTACAGGGATGTGTGCTCACTGAGTACAAGGCTGGTGGAATCACATGCAGCATTTAGATTTTGCTTTTCCTTTCTTTCTCTTCCTTTATGTGGGTAGTAGAAGTAGAGTATGTCCTACTATGTCTTAAGTGCACAGGATGCCATTCCATGTGATAGAGGCAGGAGACAAACAGTGGTGGATCCCAGGTGAAACCCCACCTTTAAGCTGAGAAAACTGAAACCCACAGCCCAAAGTGAGAATTTCTGTTCCTTTTTGCCCACTCTCTCCCAATTGGTTCTTAGTGAACAATGCCTTTTTACCAATCTAATGTTGCCTTTTCCAAAACTGCCTACAGCCTGCCCTGCCCTCCATCCTGTGCCTATAGAAACCTCAGACTCAGTCAGTAGAGGGAAGAGAAGCAGCTTAACTGGAAGTAAGTCACTTGACTTCAGAGGGATGGCGGGACTTTGGAGGAGAGACTGCTTGACTTTAGGGAAGAGCTGACTGGAGACAGCTGGACTTTGGGGGAGGATAACTTGCCCATCCTGTCCCCTCTCCAGCTCCCCTCTCCACTGAAGGTCATTTCCATTGCTAAAAAAAATTCTCCACCTCCACCATCCTTCATCCTTCAAGTGTCTGGGCGAGCTCATTCTTCTTGGATGCTGGGCAAGAACTGAGGACCTAATAAGTGCAGGTACACAAAAAAGGCTGTCACACTAGCCCTTTGCCCTTGACTGCCCCATGCAAGGAGGGAAGGGGCCCCCTGAGCTGATACCACACCACTGTTCACAAACAGCAGAGCTAAGAGAGCATTGTAACATGCCTTCTGGGGCTTCAGGTTTGCAGGCTCCCGCACCCTGGGTGCTGCCACAGGGCCTGCATGGAGTTTGCTTTTGCTGGTGCCCAAAGCATCTGACTGGACCCCACACTCACTTGCTCACATGCTCTCTTTTACAAGGAGTTGAGTGTAATGGGCCAAGTAAATGGGTATCCCCATCACAAGCCCAATGAAGGAGTCAGGAAAAATCCTGCAGCAGGTGGAACATGTTCATTTTACTTTGAATGTATCATGGTAAAATCTTTTCTATACTGAAGTTGATTCCTGTGACTTGTGCTGAATTAATCCAGAGAAAATCCCTGGGGGCAGGGGGAACCTCTGGCATTTGGCAATGCAAAAATTGCGATTCTTAAAATGCCCTTATTCTCACCAAGAAAATAATATTACTGAGGTTCTTTGCAACTTTTTCATTATTATGTTCATCCTTTAGTTCTGGGGACCCTAAAGAACTATGTGCTACTTCTGACAGTAGGCAAGCCACTGAAACACAGGAGGTGAGATACCCTCAGACCAAAGCCCATGGTGGCCAGAAAAGTTCAGTTCCTGGACCAAGGGGCAAACAGCCATTCATTCTTTGTGAAATATTTCTGCAGTGTACGTTCATGGTATTGTTATCACAATGTGTTATTTATTGAGTGCCATGTCTTCATGTTGGCTATGTGGAACACACACCAGAGGGAGCTTTTCTCCAAGGAAATGAAAATGGAATTCAGATGGTCATGATTCATGAGATAATCTAAAAGCTAGTCAGGTTGTTCAAATATGGTTTGCAATGAGATCAGCCTTGGAAGGCTCAGATAAAGGAAGAGTTTGATAATAGAGGAAGGAGGAAAAGTAGCCTAGCCCTAAGGGAGCAAGACATTTGCAGGTATGAGGTGAGCCATGAAGGTCAGCAGCAAAAGGAATAAAAAGGTGAGAGGTGGAGGAGATAACGCCAGAATCACATCAGTCATCAGAAAGGAGCATGGTGGAAAGGAGCAGCATGAGAACAAGTGACCCAGCCCAGAGTTGTGTATTCATGGTTGTATCTCGGTGCCATGTGCTATTTTTCCAAGAAGAGGCTGAAGAAATATTTCCTGCCTTGGTAAAGGAAGTGACTCCGTAAGACTCCATAAGGTTGCCCAGTCCAGGATAGGAGTGGAGAGTTATATCCCAGCTGTACTGCTTTTTAATCTCTGCTTCGTTTTGTTTGTTCAAATTAGTGAAAATGATGTGCTATTGTTATGTAGTGATGCCAAAAACATTCAAAAATGTTTTTGGTACTGTGCCCATTTCATGTGGTTTCACTTTCCTCTGTCTCTGTCCTCCCTGCTCTTTCACTCTCCCTTCCCCCAAAGCCCTTCTCTGATGCTGATGAATTAATATCATGTGACTGGAAGGATATTTGAAGAGAATTCAGGCTAAGGCAAGGCAGCCCACAAAAGATAAAGTGATGGAAACATCTAAGGGTGAATGGAGTCACTATCATTTATAGAAGACCTATTTGTAGAACCATCCACTAGGAGCACATGACTTACAGTTCCTTGAATTCATAGCTGGGCTGATAAATTAGGATAATAAATATACCTCCATCTGTGAATAATTCACAGTAATTTTTAAACTCCTTGAGGAAAGGAACTATGTCTTTACCTTCCTCAGTCAGTCCCCTGGTTACCATTGAATCTGTTTTGTCCATATAGTCTTTCAAAATTTATTAAGTATTAGGCACTGTGCTAAGGTATTGGGAGACACACTAAATAAATAATGATGACGCATCCTTACCCTCATGGAACTTAAAACCTTGGGAAAGAGGCTAAAACAAGATAGAATGTGCTATCTGTGCTCAATAAGATAAAATCAAAGAGCTTTGGGATCTTATTGATAAGGGGTATATATCTCTAAGGATTCCTCCTACCAACTGAGAGAAACTCTACTGATGCTGACTTAAAACATAGATGAGAATTTACTGGCCTCAGTCAACTGCAGAGTAAGAAGTATCACTAGATTTAGGCTGATCAGGTTCTCAAAGGATCTACCAGGTACCTGTCTTTCTGCATTATTTTGACTCTGCCTTCCTATTAGTTGGGCTAATCTCAAGAAAGACTCTATCCATATTGTAGCAAAGATAACCATTGGTAGCTCCATATTTGAACCATACCATCAGAGTAAGAGTAGCAACAAAAGAATATCTATTCCAAAGAATTTCTAGCAAAACTCTTGGGGCTTCCTCTTTCGGGAGCAACTTTGGTAAAGTGCCTAGGCATTATTGTTGTTGCCAGACAAATGAAACAGACTGATCATAAGGTCATGTGCCACTTCTCTGGAATGTAAAGGGTCGAGTCAGGTCCACCCAAATCACAGGACTCAGAGTGAGGAATAGGCATTTTTCCAAGTGAAAATCAGGCTTATCAGAAAGAAAGGGCATGAATGGGTTCATGAAAGCAACAGTGCTTCAGAGATATCCCAAAAAGTTGGTGGAAGTTTATGAAAGAATGATTGTAACTCCTCAAAGGATGAATGGCTTTGAGACATGGAGATGAAGACAGGGGGAACTTAAATTTCCCCAATCCTTTCACTTGCACATAAAAAAGCTTAGTCACATGGGTACACCTAGGTGCAACAGGGAGCTGGGCAATGTAGTTCCTAGCTATACCTTCATAACACCATACTATAATGAGACAATGGAGTCTGCTGAACAAACTTTACTGTTCCCATTACAACGGGGAATTTGGGGAGGTGTTGGGATTTGTAGAAGGATTGATAGTTGAGGTTATGTGTGAAAGAAGAGTAGGAATTAAGCAGAAGGAGAAAGGTGGTAAGATGTGTGCATGTTCCACATTTGGGCCTGGGAGGCAGTGATCTAGGGAAGAAGTACATACAGGTGTAAATACAGGTGTGTGTGGAAGGATTTATACCTAAACATTAACACTGCCACTTTAAGGGTAAGGCAAGAAGAAGAGGAGAGACAGATCACTAATTTTTTCTAACTTGACACAATAAACCTGCATTGCTTTTTTAACATTTTAGTCCCATAAAATACAGTGAGAGATTTGCAGAAAGTGGTACCTAATATAATAGATTTTTAGATTTCAAAGAGAACTTGGGTATCACTCCTAGAAGCTCAGAGTGATAAGGTAACTTTTTAAACTCTCATTCAAAATAAACACATTTTGAGATTCGAATGCAAGTTAACTGGTTAATTTGTTTAAAAGCATATGGTTTTATAATTGCCCCCAACCATCATTTATATTTTCCCCAGATTTTCTCTGTGTGAATAACTGCTATTCATTGAGCATGCACTGAGCACCTGGCACTGTGCTGGGCCTTAGAAATACAACAGTGAACATGGCATTTGTGAACTCTGGACTCATAGAGCTTCAATCTGGCTTTAATTTGTTCATTAATGTCTGTCAACTAATGAAGGCAATGTAAACAATATATAAGCTATCTAATTTTCAGATTCAGGATTACTAGAAAAAAGCTAAATTTGAAACCATTCAATTAGGGTTTCCCAGGTCTCTAGTATGTGAGTAGTAACTTCACTGATGTTCCAATCACTTGGGTGCAACATAATATTATTTCTACTTGAAAGCAGGTCATTTGGCAAGAAAAACCTCATCCTAAGTGTTCTATCTTTCAGTGACTTTAGATGCATGACTTGCTGTATCTTAGAACAATATTACTCCTAAATTAAAAAAAAAAAAAAAGGAACAATAAGTTGGGGACTATCAAATTAACTCCTTGTGGCTATGTCTTGTCCAAGAGTAAATGTCGGTAGCAATGCTCCTGTGGGGTATTTTAACTTTTTATTATTTTTATTATTTTAAAACAAAAACTGAAGAAGATCTATACCAACTTTATTGTGGCCTATGGTTTTGTAATCTACTTTAGAATTTATCCAGAACTTTGTTTAAAATTTTAAGGAAATAGACCAAGGCAGTCTGCCATTACTGAGGCAGTCCGCCATTACAGAGGCAGTCCACCATTACCGAGGCAGACCACCTTTACCAAGGCAGTTCTAACTATACTTCTATAAACAAAGCTGCAAGGAAGTTCACACAGCAGCTGGGCAGAGCCCACGGCAGCTCAGCAAGGCCTCTGCTGGCAGACTGTGACTAGGCTACCTCCTTGCTGGTCAGTGCAGCTCTGAAAAAATGCAGCAGCACATCAGGAACTTATAAATAAAGCCCCACCTTCTCAGGACAATGCACCTGGGAAAAAAAGTGGTTATGAGTTCTGCTGTAACAGACTTAAACATATATGCCCAGCAGCTCTGAACAGAACAGTGGAGCTCACAGCTCAGCACTTGAGCTCCCATGAGGGACAGACTGTCTCCTCAAGCAGTTCCCCAACCCAGGTATATCAAAAGAGTCACCTCATAAAGGAGAGCTCAGGCTGACATCTGGCGGGTATCCTTCTTGGACAAAGATAACAGAAGGAGAAACTGGCAGCAACCTTTACTGTTCTGCAGCTGCCGCAGGTGATACCCAGGCAAGCAGGGTCTGGAGTGGCCCTCCAGCAGTCCTACAGCAGAGGGGCCTGACTGTTAGAAGGAAAACTAAAAAACAGAAAGAAATAACTTCATCATCAACAAAAAGGACGTCCACTCAGAGATCCTATCCGAAAGTCAGCAACTACAAAGACCACAGGTAGATAAGTCCACAAAGATGGGAAGAAGCCAGTGCAAAATGGATGAAAATACCCACAACAAGAATGTCTCTCCTCCTCCAAGGGATCACAACTCATCACCAGCAAAAGAACAAAGCTGGATGGAGAATGAGTCTGATGAATTGACAGAAACAGGCTTCAGAATGTGGGTAATAACAAACTTCTCTGAGCTAAAAGAACATGTGCTAACCCAATGCAAAGAAACTAAGAACCTTGAAAAAAGGTTTGATGAAATGCTAATGAGAATAAACAGAGAAGAATATAAATGACTTAATGGAGCTGAAAAACACAACACAACAACTTTGCGAAGCATACACAAGTTTCAGTAGCCCAATTGACCAAGTAGAAGAAAGGATATCAGAGATTGAAGATCAACTCAATGAAATAAAATGAGAATGCAAGATTAGAGAAAAAAGAGTGAAAATAAATGAACAAAGCCTCCAAGAAATATGGGATTATGTGAAAAGACCTAATCTATGTTTGATAAGGATACCTGAATGTAATGGAGAAAATTAATCCAAGCTGGAAAATACTCTTTAGGATATTATCCAAGAGAAATTCCCCAATCTAGCAAGGCAGGCCACCATTCAAGTCCAGGAAATACAGGGAACACAACACAGATATTCCTCAAGAAGAGCAACCCCAAGGGACATAATCTTCAGATTCACCAGGGTTGAAATGAAGGAGAAAATCCTAAGGACAGCCAGAGAGAAGGGTCGGGTTACCCACAAAGGGAAGCCCATCAGACTCACAGCAGAACCCTCCACAGAAGCCCTACAAGCCAGAAGAGAGTGGGGGCCAATATTCAACATCCTTAAAGAAAAGAACTTGCAACCTAGGATTTCACATCCAGCCAAACTAAGCTTCCTAAGTGAAGGAGAAATAAAATCCTTTATGGACAAGCAACTGCTGAGAGATTTTATGACCACCAGGCCTGCCTTACAAGAGCTCCTGAAGGAAGCACTAAACAGAGAAAGGAACAACCAGTACCAGCCACTGCAAAAACATATCAAATTGTAAAGACTGTCAACTCTATGAAGAAACTATATCAACTAACAGGAAAAACAACCAGCTAGCATCCAAAGAGCAGGATCAAATTCACACACAACAATATTAACCTTAAATGTAAATGGGCTACATGCACCAATCAAAAGACACAGACTGGCAATTGGATAAAGAGTCAAGACCCATTAGTGTGCTGTATTCAGGATACCCATCTCATGTGCAAAGGCACACATAGGCTCAAAACAAAGGGATAGAGGAAGATTTACCAAGGAAATGGAGAGCAAAAAAAGAGCAGGGGTTACAATCCTAGTCTCTGATAAAACAGACTTTAAACTAACAAAGATCAGAAGAGACAAAGAAGGGCACTTCATAATGGTAACGGGATCAGTGCAACAAGAAAAGCTAACGATCCTAAATATATATGCACCCAACACAGGAGCACCCAGATACATAAAACAAGTTCTTAATGACTACAAAGAGACTTAGACTCCCACACAATAATAGTGGGAAACTTTAACACTTCATTGTCAATATTAGAAAGATGACCAAAACAGAAAATTAACAAGGATATCCAGGACTTGAACTCAGATCTGGACCAAGTGGACCTAATAGACATCTACAGAACTCTCCACCCCAAATCCACAGAATATACATTATTCTCAGCCCCACATCACATTCATTCTAAAATTGACCAGAAAATTGGAAGTAAATCACTCCTCAGCAAATGCAAAAAAACAGAAATCATAACAGTCTCTCAAACCACAGTACAATCAAATTAGAACTCAGGATTAAGAAACTCACTCGAAACCACACAAATACATGGAACCTGAACAACCTGCTCCTGAATGACTACTGGGTAAATAACGAAATGAAGGCAGACATAAAGATGTTATTTGAGAAAACCTAGGCAATACCATTAAGGACACGAGCACGGAACAAGACTTCATGACTAAAACACCAAAAGCAATGGCAACAAAAGCCAAAACACACAAATGGGATCTAATTAAACTAAAGAGCTTCTGTAAAGAAAAAAAAAACCCATCATTAGAGTGAACCAGCAACCAATATAATGGGGAAAAAATTTGCAATCTACCCATCTGACAAAAGGCTAATATCCAGAATCTACAAAGAACGTAAACAAATTTACAAGAAAAAAACAACCCCATCAAAAGTAGGCAAAGGATAGAAACAGACACGTCTCAAAAGAAGACATTAATGTAGCCAACAAACATATGAAAAAAAGCTCAACATCACTGGTCATTAGAGAAATGAAAATCAAAACCACATTGAGATACCATCTCATGCCAGTTAGACTGGCAATCGTTAAAAAACCAAAAGACAGCAGATGCTGGAAAAGATGTGGAGAAATGGAAACGTTTTTATGCTGTTGGTGGGAGTGTAAATTAGTTCAACCATTGTGGAAGACAGTGTGGTGATTCCTCAAGGATCTAGAAACAGAAATACCATTTGACCCAGCAATCTCATTACTGGGTATATGCCCAGTTATACCCAGTGTCTTTCTGTTATAAAGACACATGCACACATATGTTTATTGTGGCAACGTTTACAATAGCAAAGTCTTGGAACCAACACAAATGCCCAACAATAACAGACTGGATAAAGAAAATGTGACATATACACACCATAGAATACTATGCAGCCACTAAAAAGGATGGGTTCAGGTTTTTTGCAGGGACATGGATGAAGCTGGAAACCATCATTCTCAGCAAACTGACATAAGAACAGAAAACCAAACACTGCATGTTGTCACTCATAAGTGGGTGCTGAACAATGAGAACACATGAACACAGAGAGGGGAACATCACACACTGGGGCCTGTCAGGGGGTGGGGGGTAGGAGAGGGATAGTAGGCAGTTGAGGGGCTAGGGGAGGGATAGCATTAGGAGAAACACCTAACGTAGATGATGGGATGATGGATGCAGCAAACCACCATGGCACAGGTATACCTATGTAACAAACCTGCACGTTCTGCACATGTACCCTAGAACTTAAGTATTTAAAAAGAAAAGTAAAAAAAGACTTCATTGATCTTTTTTCTTCTCTCATAAGGTGTTCATTTATATTAAGATTATAGTAAACCAAAGCTATGAAGTTTTACACATGTATAAGTATTAGCCATATAATCCTTTTTCCTGTGCTACTGGTTTCTTACTAGATCCAACGTTTCAACCTAGCAAAATTAGCTTAGATTCTGGTTCTGGTGTCAATGTATTTATAATGCATTCTTACTTCATGAAATATGGTCAACATGCCATTGATAGCCTTCTTATTCACATCACTAATTTAAAAAAAAATAGTACCAGATAACAGGAACATCAGAAGACTTTCAATAACCAGCTGACTTTCTGGATCATTCAGTCAATTGTTACTACAGAATCCAAATTATTTCCCAACCTACAGCATCCTAAATTCTTTTCAAAATATAAAAGAAATTTTATCAAATAATCATGTTCAAAATTACACCTATAAATTGTGAGACAGGCATTTTCTTCATTGGAATCATGGAGAAAAGGGAACAAAGGCAAAAGGAGAAGATATTATTTGCTCCTTCTTCAGAATCCCAAAGAGGAAAGGCTCCAACTCAAGGACAGAGGGTACATGGGGACCTGAAGGGAGTAAGAGCAGCCACCAACTGAGGCAGCGTCCACATGTCAGGAGGATGAGGACCCACATTCCGGGAGAACACATGAGAATGACTCAGGATGGCACATGTGCTTTAAGGTCTGGAATTACTGAACCCTCTTCAAGTTCTACCGTATATGTGCTAAATAAATGCATGCTTATTCTTTTTTTAACAGCTTTGTTGAGATACAATTCACATGCCATACAATTTACCTGTTTAAAGGATACAATTCATGGCTTTTAATATATTCATAATTGTGCAACGATCACTGAAAGCAATTTTAGAACATTTTTATTACCCCCAAAACTAACCACATGCCCCTTACATGTCACTTGCCTAATCCTCCCCTTTTCATTAGCTTTAGGCAACCACTAATCAAGTTCTGTCTGTGTAGATTTACCTATTCTGGACATTTTATATGAATGGAGTCATACAGTACATGATCCTTTATGACTGCCTTCTCCCAGTGAGCATCGTGTTTTCAAGGTTCATCATGTTGTAGCAAATAACAGTATTTCTCTTTTCTTTTTTAAATAGCGTTATTAATAGGTAATTCACCTAACGTACAGTTCGCCCATTTAAAGTGTTCGATTCACTGGGCACAGTGGTCCATGCCTTGTAATCCCAACACTTTGGGAGGCCAATACAGTGGTATAGCTTGAAGTCAAAAGTTTCAGACCAGCCTGGGCAGCAAAGCTAGACCCTGTTTCTACAAAAATAAATAAAATAAAATAAGACAGGCTCAGTGACATGCACCTGTAGTCTTAGCTGCTCAGGAGGATCACATGAACCCAGGAGTCTGGAACCTGGAATGCGCTATGATCACACCACTGTACTCCAGCCTAGTCAACATGGTGAGACCCCATCTCTAAAAAAAATTTTTTTTAATAATAAAGTGTTCAATTCAATGAGTTTTAGCATATTCACAGGTAGGTGCACCAATAACCATAGTCAATTAAGAACATTTCACCACCTCAAAAAGAAACCCTATACCCTTGAACTATCCCACCCCATTGGCTTATCTCCCCCAGCCCTAAGCAACCACTAATCTATTTTGTTTACATGGATTTGCCTCTTCTGAATCTTCATGTGAGTGGAAAAACACAGTATGTGGTCTTTTGTGACTGGCTTCTTTCACATAGCATGATGTTTTCAAGGTTCACTCATCTTGTATCATGTATTAGCATTAGCACTTCATTTCTTTTTATGGTTAAACAATATCACACTGTGTAGATATACTACATTTTGTTTATCCATTTGTTCACTGATGAGCATGTGTCTACCTTTAGGCTATTATGAATAATACTGCTATAAACATTGAAGTTCAAGTTTTTACATTCACATATATTTTCACTTCTCTTGGGTATCTAACCGGCAGCAAATGTACTGAGTCAGATGATAACTATGTTTAATCATCAGAGGAACTGCTAGACTTTTCCAAACTAGCTGCACTACCTCACATTCCTAACAGCAGTGTATCAGAATTCTCATTTCTCCATATCCTCTCCAACACTTGCAATTGGATTTTTTTATTCCACATGCTTATTTCCAATGATCACTTTCTCCTTCTTGAAAGGGCTTACAAACTTCATTCAGTAATATTTTCAAGAGTTTCATCCAGGATATCAAATTCCTCAGCTTTTAGATGGTAGAATTTTTTTTTTTTTTTTTTTTTTTAGACAGAGTTTCGCTCTTGTTGCCCAGGCTGGAGTGCAATGGTACGATCTTGGTTCACCATAACCTCTGCCTCCCGGGTTCAAGTGATTCTCCTGCCTTAGCCTCTTAAGTAGTTGGGATTACAGGCATGTGCCACCATGCCCAGCTAATTTTGTATTTTTAGTAGAGACGGGGTTTCTACATGTTGGTCAGACTGGTCTCGAACTCCCAACCTCCGCCCCACTTGGCCTCCCAAAGTGCTGGGATTACAGGCATGAGCCACCATGCCCAGTCTTTTCTCTCTATGTTTAAGAGACAGCCTGAATAACCATCTTTATGAGTCCCCTGCAATCACTCCCATTCTCCAGGCTTGCCATTTCTCAAAGATCACTTTGTATTAAGGCAAACAGAAGACTAGGTATCCACTGTGTCTTTTTCTTCAACACTCAGAATAAAGTTTGCACAAAAGCAACCTCTGAAACATATATTATTTTTATTTGTAGATTTTTTAAGTTACATTAATTTTGGTTATTTGACATTAATTTTTCATTTCCCTAAATTGTCCCTATGTTGAGGTAAAATAAGTAACATGTCGTGAAATACTAAATTTAAGAAAAAAGGTTATTTAACCACAAAATCAGATAAAATATATCCAATTGATAAATGAATGCCTAGAGTATTTTAAATACAGGGTCTAATATTTTTGAAATGACCCACTGTAATAAATATTGCCTCAAAAGGTTTTAATCAATTCAGATTTTAAATGGATTATTTATATTAACATTGTATTTTATTACTAAAAATATATTGAATTTGTCCAATCATTTAAAAACAGTATAAAAAATATTTTATTTTTATTCCAATCCAACATTATGACTCCATACAACCTAAAATTGAACAAGAGGTATTTTGAATCAAAACATTCAGTTATCTCCTCTTTTGTAGGTAAACTAAGAGGTAAAAAATCTAACTTATGAAAAAAAATTAGCTTGGGTAAAGCTATCTTGTCCCATTTTTCTGGCAGCTGACACAGTCAATCTTTGTCAAGCACAGAAAACAGTGAAGAGTAACTAAATAAGAAGCTGTGTAAGAGATTTCAACAACTACAAATTTCCTTGAAGATCATTATTATCTGTACAAGTCTATTACTGAAATTTTCCTTCATTCCCAGAACACCAAACATTCTCATATTCCAAACACAAATACTATACAGCCATAAAAAAGAACAAGATCATGTTTTTTGAGGGAATATGGATGGAGCTGGAGACTATCATCCTTAGCAACCTAACACAGGAACAGAAAATCAAGTGTGGCATGTTCTCACTTATAAGTGGGAGCTAAATGATGAGAACTCAAGAACATGAAGAAGAAAACAATAGACACTGGGGTCTACTTAAGGGTGGAGGGTGGAAGGCGGGAGAAAAGCAGAAAAGATAACTACTGTCGGGTGCTAGGCTTAATACCAGGGTGATGAAATAAGCTGTACAACAAACCCCCATGACAGAAGTTCACCTACGTAACAACTTTCACATGTACCACCAAACCTAAAATTTTAAAAAACATAAATATAAAACTATTACCAAACATAACTTTAAATGATCTGCTATTTTGATTATGTAATTCAAATTCAACCCCCTACTCATTTTAGCATGTTTAACATTCTTTGTCAATCGAAACTATACAGCTTCTCACATTTTCTAGGCTGAGTAGTTAACAGATGCATATATTTAGGCCAATGCCTAAACCTAATTTTACTTGCATTTCACTTAATTCCACTCCTGTCCAGTCCTCAGGAATTAATCCTCTGGAAAGAAGGGGATCACATCTAGAAAGTCCCAGGGTGCTAACTTAGAAGAAGGAAAAAGATTTCAAGAGTAGCAAACATCTCTGATTTTGTTAGTTTCTTTTCAAAGCCTCTGGGATAGAAGGAGCATCAATACAGGGACATCTAGTGGCAAAGATAAATTAATGCAGTGATTGGCTCCTTGACAATATAGGAACCTTACCTTTGCTCTATCTTCGCATTTAAGGTGGAAAAAAATTTCCGAACTCTAAATATTGGCTATTTATGGTATTTATAACAGCAATTGAACAACAAAAAACGCATGAAAAAGCAAAGAATATGAAGTAAATTTTCCTGTTATATAACATAAAACTACGTTTATAACCAAGATGGATTTGTACTCATCAGGTCTCTGTATCTTTTTAAGGCATAGTACTATAAAGAAGTAAAATAATCGTTATACCAAAATTAATCTTTCTAGAAACATTAAAAACCACAATAAACCAATTCCCTTTTATGCTGTAGAACATTAGTTTAATAGTATTACTTTATAAAGCCATATGACCATAATAAAAAAAACTAATGCCCTATATCCCAATTGAAATCAATAAAAGAAAATAACAGTGACTCTTAATTAAACCATTCAGCATCCTTAAGAGATTTTCATATGTGCCTCTTTTATAGAAATCTTTTTGCTTTTTTTTCTTTTAAGAGATGGAAAATTAAGGAAAAAACTTAATTCAAGGCAAATGCTATTTTCCTCATTAGCTTTCTTTCTTCCTGGAATGGAAAAAGCAACTGCTTCTCAGGTATTTAGGTATTCCTGGAGGGTTGTGGAGCCAAAGAAAAGAATGAGCATTTAGATCTGGACCTCAAAGGGTATATTATTAAAAAAACTGATACAATGTTTTTATAAGTTAATAAGTTGAAATGATTAACATCAGTAAATTAGTTATTGATGTTAGTCATTTCAAAAGACCAGTCTGGGATATTGCTTGAGGCTGAAATCCAGAAGAGGCATTTAACAGGTGAGGTATTTTGTTTTCACTTTGCCTTCCATTTATGAGTTATCCTTCACTAGCAGGAAAACCCGCCTGCAGCACTTCTGGTGTACTGGCTTTTCCAATCTCAATGTAGTTCCTTTTTTTCTAATAATTACTCTTCACTATAATTTCTTTTTTTTACTGACATTAAAGTGGACTTTAATATTTTGAAGGCCAGTTCACTCACATGGGTTTATGAAAACACTAAGTTTGTATCTGGAATTGTTACTCAGTCATCAGGCAGAGCTCATATTCTCATTTTTGTGGACATATTATTTCTGACATTTCAAATGCTTGCTTTCCTCCTGCTCAGCTTCTCAGCACTTACCAGTCTTGAAATGATTTGACATTGATTTTTATTGAGGATGCATGAAATTGCTAAACATCTCATTTTGCCCACTCCCACATCATGCGTTGATCCTATTTTTATACAACTATCACATATTACACAAATATATAATAAAATGTATTAAATACCTGTAAAAATAAAGTAGTACAAGGTTGAAAAATATTGAACAACTTGTTGTAGCTTAAAAAGCAGCAAAAGCGTAACCAATGATTACATGAACCCAGGTGGGGGAGATGGGGAAAGGGTGCATTCTAATGAATGGAAACAAATACGGTAAAATTGTGGAAATGTATTACACATGCATTTCGATATTAAGTATACATTTCTCAATCTTTTCACCTATGTGTTCCCCCAAAATGTCCCATCTGCCAACACTTTTTCTCAGATTTCAATGAATACCCATCATGGATAAGATTTTTTTTAATTTGTAATCAAGAGTCAGACTAGACTTGGGGCAGTTAGGCTGACAAAACCATTACTATGTAAACTCACCCAGAGAGGCATATTAGGATATGGTTAGAGAGTATTAGAACTGGGAGAACTATGTGAACTTACCATTTTTTGACACATATATATGTATACACATACACATACATACACACACGCATATACACATACACACACAAGTATATATATGGAAATAAATATAGCTATAAATATGTAAATTTTGTATATGTTTATTCCCTTATCTGCCCGTTGGAAGACTTGGAAGCAATGATACCTCCATATCAATGAACACACCTAACATTCAGACCTCGGCCTTTAATTATCATTCTTCACTAAACGAAACTAAATCTTCAGAGAGAAACAGCTGACTATAGACAGAATTAAAATAACTGAAGTATAAAATGAGCCTGAAATGTCTTGTTAAACCAAAAATCAAGGAAGCACACAAAAAATGGTAAAGGTACGTCAAAAGGACACAAAAGCCAGCTTGAGCAAATTCCTGGCTAAATTGGGAGCAATTTGAGTATCATATCAAGTAAAAGCAATAACAAAGTATAACCCACTGAAAAAAATAGAAAACACACTAATTTAAATAAATGAATAAATTGAAAATCTGATAAGAAAAGAGATGTGTCACATAATCTTAAGGGACTGCCCCACATAATACTTACTATTACAAAAGGAAAAGAGTACATTTACAGTGAAGATGTCTGGCAGACACCATCTTATTCAAATGATCAAGGAAAATACCATCAGCAACAAGAAAAATCAAAATCAGGTACCACATGATGGGATGCGGTGAGAACTTAGCATCACATCTGTCATGTTCCTCACAATTGCACATTAAAAAACATTCTTCAAAATAATCGGCCTTTTATTTTCCAAAGTGTCAAGGTCATGAAAGTTAAGGTAAGACTAAGGAACTGCTCTAAAATGAAGAAAGATAAAGCGACATGAGACCTAATTACAATGAGTGATTCTACTGGACCCTTTTGCTATCAGTGGCATGATTGGGACAACTGATGAAGCTTCAATGGATTCTAAGGAGTATACCATAAAAATGTATCATTGTAAATTTCCTGATTTGGTGGTTGGATTTGGTTACGTAGGAGAATGTCCTTGTTATTAAGAAATACACATGAAAGTATTGAGCAATATACTACTAAATGATTTAAGAACAAAATAGGTCCAGTACTGTACTGTACTTTCAACTTTTCTGTTTACGCTTATTCCAAAATTTCTAAAATATAATACTGTATACGAATGTCTATCCAAGCATTCCAGTAAAATTGTATTCAAAATAATTGCATAAAATACATTCAAAACTAAGTTTCTATGTCCATTCTATGAATTTACTGTTTGACTGAAAAATTTATTATCCTGTAACTATTTAGAAAGCAGTACAATTTTTTTTTCTATTTGACATGATTCATTTAACAGTCATTGAGTACATTTTAGAGCAGATATGGTCATATCAGGGAATAAGGTAGACAATGCCTTTATCTTATTGGGTTTACATTCTGTTCAGGGGAAGGAAAATAAACAAGTAAAGAATTTCAGGCCAGGCATAATGGTTCACACCTCTAATTTCACACTTTGGGTGGTTGAAGCAGGAGGATTGCTTGAGGCCAAGAGTTTGAGACCAGCCAGAGCAACACAGTGAGACCCCCTATCTGTAAAAAAAAAAAATGTTTTAATTAGCCAGCCATGGTGGCATAAGTCTGTAATACCAGCTACTCAGGAAGCTGAAGTGCAAGGATCACTTGAGCCTGAGAAGTTGAGGCTGCAGAGAGCCATGATTGTGCCATTGCATTCCAGCCTGGGCGACAGAGTGAGACTTTGCTTCCAAAAGAAAGGATTTCAGGTGGTGATGTGATATGAAGAGAAATATGAGAGAAAGTAAGCAGGGTAGAAGAGGGTGACTTCAAGGGAAGCAGTCAGAGAGGGCTTTCCTGGGAAGATGACATTTAAATGATGAGAACTAGCCCTGAGAAAATCTGGACAAAGATGGCCAAGACAAGGGACACACATTGTACAAAGACCCTGAGCAAGAATGAGCATGGTGCTTTGCAGGAAGAGAAAGGCATTGTGGCTGGAAAGGACAAACAACAGGACTTGATACTAAATGATGTATTGAAACCACCTTCATAAAATTAATAAAAGATCACAAGATCAGAATTATGGTAAGGGCCTACATTTTGGTAAAATATTTTCCCTTCTCGCTGACCTTTTCTCCATATATGATTGCTTGCACATAGTCATTTCAATAAACAGCAATCACTAATAACTAATAATCTTCCTATCCTAGCCTCTGGGCAGGCTGCCTGCAAGATTAATAAACTTTTCTCTTAAAGAACAATGATTCTTGGGTCATGCAGACCCCCTTGATGGATTCCAGAAGTCAGATTGGCCAAGGAACTGAGCAGCTGTAACCATTGGAAATCTCACCTCTTGCAAACCTCTCTAAAAATTATAGGCATAAACAGTAGCCTGTCACTGTTTCCTACCTTGCTTTTCCTTAGTAACCAAGAATCGCAAATACTATTGTGAAGCCTAAGACTGGTTTTTGAGATTTTTTTCAGATTCTGCATGCAAGTCGACCAACTGACACCAACCAGACCAGTGGCTTATAATCCCAACTAAGGAACTAACTCCACTGATCTTGTGACCACCACCCCAACCCAAAAACTGACTCAGCACATGAAGACAGTCTCAACACTCCTATGATTTCATCCCCAATCTTCCCGCAAAACCATCCTTTAAAATCCCTAGTCTCTGGATTCTCAGGGAGACACATTTGAGAAATACCTGCTATCCTTCTCATTCAATTGCCTTGTGACAATTAAACTCTTCCTTTGCTGCAATACCTGCTGTCTCCATATTTGGCTCTATCTGCACATTGGGCAAAAACTCTAGTCAGGCAATAACAGTCTGAAATAAGATGTAGGGACAAAATCATACAGGGCCTTGTGGGTCATGTTGAGAAGTTAGGGTTTTGAGCTAAGGGCATTGGATAATCATGAAAGGGTTTTAACCTTTAACAATCTCTCTTACCTTTTAAAAAAGCACATTGTCTATGCTACTGACAAATGACTTGATTGAAAGAAAGGCAGCAGAGTGATAAATTAGGAAGTTATTGTAGTACAAATAGAATATATTTGGTAAAAAGAAAACAAAACCAGGATAATAGTTGAGACATAAGGGCCTAGATAAATTGAAGATATCTTTTGGAGTTTTATAAGATATATTTTATACTTCTATAAGATTTATTTTTATAAGATATGCATTATCTTTTATAAGATGTGTATTTTTGGTTGAGAAGATTTTGTGCATTTGAATTAACTTCTTCCTATTTTAGTACTTAACTCTCTAATCTTGGCAGGAATAATGTAATTAGGAGCATACAAGCCTAGTTAGACCAAAAACAAAACAAATTAGGACAAAGTGAACATGGAAAAAGAAAGGATTTTTTATGTGTAGTTTTAACAAAAATTGTCACTATATCTGGTATAAGAAGTGCTAAATAGTATAGTTTCTATTCAAAAGAAGTATTGGCCAGGCACAGTGGCTTAGGCCTATAATCCCAGCACTTGTGGGAGGCCAAGGCGGGTGGATCACTTGAGGTCAGAAGTTTGAGGCCAGCCTAACCAACATGGTGAAACCCCTACTCTACTAAAAATACAAAAATCAGCTGGCCCTGGTGGCATACACCTTTGGTCCCAGCTACTTGAGAGGCTGAGGCATGAGAATCACTTGAACCTGGGAGGTGGAGGTTGCAGTGAGTCGAGATCATATCACTGCACTCCAGCCTGGGTGGAGCGAGACTCTGTCCCCCCAAAAAAGTATCAACTGACACAAAATAAGCACAAATTTGTTTTTTGAAAAGAAGAAAAGAGAATGCATTTACCAGTTGAGGGGGAAAAAAAAAACAGGAAACGAGATGCCAAGAAATACCATAATCCAGAAGGTTTGCATGGTGAGCTGGAGACAAAGTTTTAAGAAATCAGAATGTCAGCCCAGCACTCTGGAAATTTAATTAGGGAATACATCATTACTAACTAAGAGAAGAATGTGTCGAGCTATTAAATTTAACTAAAACTTAGAGAAATGTATTTCTGGAACCCACTCTAACCCACACCCAAATTTTGCAATGTCAAATGGTCTACCCAGATGAACCTACCTTCCCAAGAGCAGTGTTCTTAGGAGTGAAGGGACCTGGAATATACCATTGTCAAGAGTTGGGTTTGTTTTTCACCCCCTACCCCAAACTTCTCTTAACTGCCTAAAATAAAAATCTTCCAACAGTATCAGCTGCCATAAATGCCCTCCCTGAGGAGTTTCACAACCAGGGAAGATTGACTTCTACAACCACAAGTTAGAAACCAGCACAAAGACAAGAACTCGCCTAAACAGATATGGTCACAAAATAACATAACTTCCATCTATTCTCCTAAGTGTTCATTTATCTTTTCTAAAAATCATTGGTTTTCCCTTAAGTGCCATTCTCCCTCCTCGTTTTCCTGTTAATACTGTATATAAGCCTCTAAATCTAATCTCATTTTTGAGTCACATGATTCTGTGAATTCCCATACAGGTATAGAAATGAAAATCTGCCTTTTCATTCATTCATTAATTTTTCTAATCAGTATTCTGTCAGTTTAATTCATAGGTTCCCAATAACTAAAATTACAAGAATAAAGAAAAGGATTTTTCTCCCTGACAGAAGAAGGAAAGGAATTCCTTTCATAAAGGAAGTCTGGACTCATAAATTTATTCAAATAAAGAACAAAACTCATTCCTCACCCAGTTGTTATTCTTGCAGCAAATTAGATTTATAGAGTGTTTTGTACCCCAACCAAATCCTGCAAAGAATTTTAAGCAACATGCAACAAAAATGCACATAGCAAAATAATAAAATATCAGTAATAATACATTCTTGGAAAGCTTTAAGGCACAAGTAGGCAGGTAAAAAAACAAATATTCAGATCATAAGTGTCTATATAATTCATTTTTCTCTCTATGGTAGTCAAAGAGAAATGGAAGTTATGGTTGATTTATGTTGTTAAAATGAGGAATAAAGATACAATCACTCCTCAGAGAAAGCAGAACTTTTCTTATCTCTTAGAGATACATGGAAATTTCTCACTTGGGACTTTCCTAATGGAGCACTGAGCCATGCTGTAGGAAACATACTTGACAGCATTTCTCCTGCCAATGGAGCATCAGATTTCATAAGACTGTTTCTTGTAACATTCCTTCAAAAATGTAATAACAGCTCAATAGAGGCAATACTTCACAAAGAAGCAAAGTGGGCTAATTAGCTAATTAGCATTCCAATTTGCCAACCTTTCTCTTTCCTGTCTTGCTAGTGTGACTCAGCTTCTTAAATCTTTATCATCCTTGGAGATACTGATCAAGAGTTCAACAGAAACCAGAGCAGGAGTTCCACAGTTCCTGAGAACATAGCAGAATTTATATTTGGTACATTTTCAAATATACATATATAGATATATAAATGATAAGCCCTCAAAGAGACAGAACACTTCAAAGCACAGTTTTTTGCTTGACTAGTATCTACAATGATTAACGTGCAATTAAGATGAGGAAGATAAATTTAGCTGGAAGTGGTCTACACTAAGAAAGTTGACTCCAGCTCTGCCACTGTAAATACACGAGCTTTGAAACGCCATGTACCTTCTGTACGTCCTATGTAAAGCATCTAAAATATGATATTGGAAAAGTTTATTTAAAAAAATTTCAAGAACTAAAGTAAGTAAACTCATTTTATCATTAGCCACCAGTAATCCACTTTTTGCCCTCTATGGAGGAGCACAGTCACATTCTAACACAGAGCCCATCAACAGTCAGCAACCAATTGGAATAATTCACTTGAGAATTTGTCACTTCCCAGTTACAAGTGTGAACTAGAAAAAATGAATTCATTCTTGAGACTCAATGAATTATTTTCATAAGAATGCAGTAAAGTAAAAAGTATGGGATATATAAAAACTTCTTAAGTGGATAACCAACTTCAGCAAAGTCCTAGGATACAAAATCAATGTACAAAAATTGCCAGCATTCCTATACATCAACCACAGGCAAGCCAAGAGCCAAATCATGACTGAACTCCCATTCACAAAGGCCACAAGAATAAAATACCTAGGAACATGGCTAAAAAGGGAAGTGAATAACCTCTTTAGGGAGAACTACAAGCCACTGGCCAAAGAAATCAGAGATAACACAAACTAATGGAAAAACATTCCATGCTCATGAATAGGAAGAATCAATATTGTGAAAATGGCCATATTGCCCAAAGCAATTTATAGATTCAGTGCTCTTCCCACTAAATTACCATAACATTCTTTGCAGAATTAGAAAAAAATACTTTAACATTTATATGAAACCTAAAAAAAAAAAAACAATGCCCAAATAGCCAAGGCAATCCTAAGGAAAAAAAAAAAAAAGCTAGAGGCATCACTCTACCTGACTTCAAAGTATACTACAGGGCTACAATAACCAAAACATCATGGTACTGGCACAAGAACAGACACATAAACCAATGGAACAGAATAAAGAACCCAGAAAAATAAGGCCACAAACCCTACAACTATCTGATCTTCGACAAAGCTAACAAAAAAAGAAGCACTGGGGAAAGGGTTCCCTATTTAATAAATGGTGCTGGGAGAACTGGCTAGCCATATGCAGAAAAAAAAAACTGGATCCCTTCCTTATACCATATACAAAAAATCAACTCAGGATAAATTAAAGACTTAAATTTAAAACCCAAAACTATAAAAACCCTAGAAGAAACCTGGGCAATACCATTCAGGACGTAAGTACAGGCAAAGATTTCATGACAAAGATGCCAAAAGCAATTGCAACAAAAGTGAAAATTAATAAATGGGATCTAATTAAACTTAAAAGCTTCTGCAAAGCAAAAGAAATTATCAACAGAGTAAACAGACAACCTGCAGAACAGGAAAAAAATGTTTGCAAGCTATCCATCTGACAAAGGTCTAACAACCAGCATCTATAAGCAACTTAAATTTACAAGAAAAAAATAACCTCATTAAAAACTGAGCAAAGGACATGAACAGACACTTCTGGAAAGAAGACAAACATGCAGCCAACAAGCATATGAAAAAAAGCTCAACATCACTGATCATTATAGAAATGCACATCAAAACCACAATGAGATACCATCTCACACCAGTCATAAGGGCCATTATTAAAAGTTAAAAAACAGTAGATACTGGTGAGGTTATGCAGAAAAATGAATGCTTTATACACTGTTGGTGGGAGTATAAATTAGTTCAATCATTGTGGAAGACAGTGTAGCAATTCCTCAAAGACGTAGAGGCAGAAACACCATTTGACCCAGCAATCCCATTACTGGGTATATACCCAAAGAAATGTACATTCTTCTTCTATAAAGACACATGCATGTGTATGTTCATTGCAGCACTATTCACAATAGCAAAGACATGGAATCAACCTAAGTGTCCATCAGTAAAAGATGGGATAAAGAAAATGTAGTGCATATACACCATGGAATTTTATGCAGTTGCAAAAAAAAAAAAAAAAATGAAATCATGTCCTTTGCAAGGACAAGGATGGAGCCAGAGGCCATATCCTTAGCAAACTAGCACAGGAACAGAAAACAAAATTTTGCATGTTCTCACTTGTAAGTGGAAGCTAACTGATGAGAACACATGGACACATGGAGAGGAACAATACACACTGGGGCCAGTTGCGGGGAGGGAGAGGATCAGGAATAATCGTTAATAGATGCTGGGCTTAATATCTGGGTGAAGGGATATGTGCTGCAAACCACCATGGCACACATTTACCTGCATACCAAATCTGCACATCCTGCACATGTACCTCTGAACTTAAAATGGAAACTTTTTTAAGTATGGATTTTCATCAGATGGTCCTATTTTTGAGCACATGCAAAGTGAAAGTGTCTCAACAATCAAGAAATAAAGGGAAAAAAAAAATCAAGAGTCAATTTTGTCCACATGTTTTAAATAGAGCTGCAAAACTTACTTATCTTTATCTAATTGTTTCCAGGAAGTAATTTCTTCTGGTCTGCCTTTTGATAACGAGATAAGGAAAACTGTCACTGTCATTTGAAGGCTGGTTGACCAGTTAGTTGCTAACCAGTTAGTAGTTGATCAGTTAATGGTTCCAAGAAAGAAGAGGTCACTTAAAAAACCAATGAAATGGGTCACTTCTTTTGAAGGATGGTAATACAGCATCAAGGTTAAAAGTATAGATCTGGAGTCACAATTCCTGGGTTTACATACTAGCTTGCTAGGTGACAAGAGCAATTTACTCACCTCTGTATACCTTTGTCTCCTTATCTGCAAAATGGTGAGGGGGGCGGGTAACTATAAGCACACCATCAGGTCATTTTGAAGGCTAAACAGCACAACTAATGTAAAGCACTTGGAATAGGCTCTGCTTTAAACCAAGTGCTCATTGCAATGATTATATCTTCAGCAGAATGACAGGTGGTTACTAAGTTATACACTTATCCCAATAGGTTATCTCACTAGGTAACTGCTGAGAAACACTGGAAGGGAAGCTTCAGTGCCAACACAGCCTAAGTTAGAGTCAGAAATTCAATCATTTCTATCTTCAAGTATTATTTATTCTAAATATATTTTCTTCTCAAAATGGTTCCCCTCAAAAAATTCATTTCAAATGCAGCAAAAATTTACTTTAGCTAAAGAACATGCCATCTTACATAAACACATTTTTAAAAAAATAATTAAAAGAAACACTGATTCCATATGGAGAAAGAAGACAATGAAAATGTGTTCACGATCTGAACTTTATAAATTATAGTTGGAATGTTTATCCAGCTGTGCTAGTTAATTGGTTTCCTATCTGCCCAGAATTATGAGCAATACAAGGGAAATATTGCTAGACTATTCTTTTTATCTTGTAGGAAGTTTGTGCAAAGCTTGTCATGAAGCAGTTTAGCTTGTAGATGGAAGATGGAGGCAGTTTGTTTGCCTTGAATTTAATGGATTAGGGGAAGACCAGAAAGCTCTAGAACACAGGACAGAAATGTCTGTTCATTTAGTGTATATTAAGCATGTGGCTACTGTATCCAGAAAAGGATGCAACAAAATTTCATAAGATCCGATAATAAAAAATATATAGGAATAAAATAGAAGTGTGCCTTCTGCTCCCACAATTGAATCCAATTCCTATTGATGGGTAAACTTAAGCCATTTAACCCATATTAAATATTCCCAAGCAAGAATTGCTTGGGAGGAATTAGACTCTAATATCCCAAGACTTCCCTCCCTTGAACTCAGCAATTTCCACAAACTTCACCTACCTTCGAGATATAAGAACAGAAACCCACAACTCCCCATATGGGTTAGATTGGCATGTATACCAAATCGCTCTTGTTCCTGGGGATAATATCACATTATCCTCTTCTCAATTCTGTGACTCTGTAGCCAGGTAAAAAGTAAACAATGAAATTCCAAATCAGACCATTCACAAATAGAGGTATAGCAAAAAGGAGACTGGATTCTGAGCCTGACTCACTGGGATTAACTCCTACCTCTGTTACCAATTGGCTAATCCTGGGCAAATAGTAAATTCTATGTAAACCTCAATCTCCTCTATTGTAAAGTATGAATAATAATAATACCCTACCTCAGAGTTTTTTGAGAGGATAACATATAATAGATGTCAAAATTCTTTGTAAACTCTAACATGCTATAAAAGTTTGTTATAATGATTGTTTGACAAGGTTTCCAAAAACTGTCTAATCTCCCTCATAGAGATCGTGACTTCTTTGGAAGCATGTACTGCTTTCCCATTTTTTTTTTTTTGGTCACCAATTTCTACTTTTTATTTTTTTTAGTTTCTATTTTTTTTTTTTTTTTCAGATAGTGTCTTACTCTGTCGCCCAGGCTGGAGTACAGTGGTGCGATCTTGGCTCACCGCAACCTCCACCTCCCTTTTCAAGCAATTCTGCCTCAGCCTCCCAAGTAGCTGGGATTACAGGTACATGCCACCACACCTGGCTAATTTTTTGTATTTTTAGTAGAGAAGGAGTTTCACTATTTTAGCCAGGATGGTCCCAATCTCCTGACCTAATGAGCCACCCACCTCTGCCTCCCAAAGTGCTGGGATTACAGGCATGAACCATTGGGCCTGGTTGTTTCTATTTTTAATAAATTCTATTGTGCATATTTGAAGTTAATACTATATTATGGAAAACATATAAATAGTAAAATGGTGCATTCATATTGTGGCAAATGGCAGAATCTCATTTTTCAAGGTTGAATAATATTCAACTTTAAACCTCATTTTTAAGGTTGAATAATACTCAACCTTAAATTCTCATTTTTTTAAGATTGAATAATATTCCATTTCTTCATCTGTTCCTCCGTCAATGAAACTTAGGTTCTTTTCATATTTTGGCTATTGTGAATAATGCTGCAATTAACATGGGAACATAAAAAAATAAAAGGAAGGTATTCAAATCAGAAAAGACGAAGTAAAATTATCTATTTCCAGATGACATGATTCTACACGTAAAATATCCTAAAGACTCCACAAAAAACTGTTAAAACTAATAAATTAATTTAGTAAAGTTACAGAATACGAAATCAACATACAAAAATTAATAGCTTTTCTTTTAAGTGAAAACAAGACAGCTCAATCAGCAGCATTTCTATACACAAATGACAACATAGCTGAAAAAGAAATCAAGAAAACAATCTCATTTTTTAAAAAATAAAATTCTTAGGAATAAATTTAATCAGGGAAGTGAAAGACTTGTACACAATAAAATATCAATAAAAGAAATTTAAGAAGAAACAAATAAATGGAAGATATTCTGTGTTCACAGATTAAATGAATATGGTACAATGTCCATACCATCCAAAGTGATATACAAATTTAATGTAATCTGTATCAAATTTAAATAGCATTCTTCATAGAAAGACAAAAATAATTCTAAAATTTTACATAGAATCCCCCCCAAAAAAACCTAGAATAGGCAAAGCAATATTGAGAAAGAAAAAAAAAAAACTTAGAGGCATCTTATTCTTAATTTAAAATTATACCACAATGCTATAGTAATCAAAACAGTATAGTACTGATATAAAACAGAAGCATGGAGCAATGGGAAAAATGGAGAGGCAAGAAATAGGTCTAAACACATGCAGTCAACTAATTTTCAACAAGAGCACCAAGAGAACACAATGGGAAAAAGATAGTCTCTCTTTGATAAATGGAAAACTCGATTTTTACATGCAAAAGAACTAGGCCCTTATCTTATACCAGATATGAAAATCAACTTAAAATAGATAAAAGACCTAAATGTAAAATCCCAAAACATAAAACTCTTATAAGAGAATATAGGGGTAGAAAATCTTTGACATGGGCCTTGGCAATGGTTTTTTGGATATCAAACCAAAAACTCAAGCTACAAAAGCAAAAATAAATACATGGGATTATATCCAACCAAAAAGTTTAATCACAGCAAGAAAGCAGTAAACAAAATGAAAAGGGAGCCTATGAACTGGGAAAAATATTTTTAAATTATGTATTTGATAAGGGGTTGATATCCAAAATTTGTAAAGATCTCTCACAACTCAATACCATAAAAATAAATAATTCAATTAAAAAGTAGGCAAAGGACTTGACACATATTTCTCCAAATAAGATAAAAAAGGCCAACAGGGGTAAGAATATAGAATAGGACAGTCATTATGGAAAACAGTGTGAAAATCCCTCGCAAATTAAAAATGGAACTACCATACAACCCAGCAATTCCACTGCTGGGTATACATCCAAAGGAATTAAAATCAGTATGTCAAAGACATACCTGCACTCCCACATTTACTGCAGCACTATTCATAATACCTAAGAATCAACCTGAATGTCCATCAACTGATGAATAGATAAGGAAAATGTGGTATATTTACACAATGGTATACTATTCACCTATAAAAAGGGAATAAAAGTCTGTCATTTGTAGCAAATGGATGAACTTGAAGGTTATGATGTTAAGTGAAATAAACCAGACAAAGACAAGTGCTATATGATCTCATTTATATGTGGAATCTAGGAAAGTTGACCTCATAGAAGCAGATTTGAATGGTGGTTACCAGAGGGTAGACGGAGTTGAAAATTTAGTCAATGGATACAAACTTACTGGTAGATAGGAAGAATAAATTCTAATGTTTTATTGCATAGTAGGGTGACTACAGCTAATAACAATGTATTGCAGGAAGTCCTTGCTAGAGCAGTCAGGCAGAAGAAATAAAAGGCATCCAAAGTGAAAAGAAAGAAGTTAAATTATCCTTGTTGGCAGATGACATGATTTTATATTTGGCAAAACCTAAAGACATACTGAAAAAGAAATCAAGAAAATAATCCCATTTACAATAGCTACAAATAAAATACCCAGGAATTAACCAAAGAAGTGAAAAATATGTACAATAAAAACTGTAAAATATTGATGAAAGAAATTGAATAGCACATTAAAAAATAAAGACATTTCATGTTCATAAGATGGAATAATCAATATTGTTAAAATGTCCATACTACCCAAAGCAATCTACAGATTTAGTACAATCCTTAATACAATCCTTATCAAAATATCAATGACATTCTTCACAGATATAGGAAAAACTATCCTGAAATTTACATGGAATGGCTATAGAACCACAAAAGACCAAGAATACCCAAAGCTCTCCTGAGCAAAAAGAAGAAAACTGGAGGAATCACAGTACCTGACTTCAAATTATACTACAGAGATATAGTTTCCAAAACAGCATGGTACTAGCATGAAAACAGACACACAGACCAATGGAATAGAATAGAGAATCCAGAAGTAAATCCATACATCTACGGGGAACTCACTTTAGACAAACATGCCAAGAACATACATTGGGGAAAGTACAATCTCTTCAATAAATAGTGCTGAGAAAATTAGATATCCCTATGCAGAAGAATGAAACCAGACCCTGTCTCTCACCATATACAAAAATCAACTCAAAATAAAGACTTAAATCTAAGACCTCAAATTATAAAATTCCTAAAATAAAACTTTGGGGAAACTCTCAGGGACATTGGACTAGGCAAAGACTTCTTGAGTAATACCCTAGAAGCACAGGCAAACAAAGCAAAAAAAAAAAAAAAAAAGGACAAATGGGATTACATCAAGTGAAAAAGCTTCTGCACAGCAAAAGAAAAACATCTATAAAACGAAGAGACAGCCCACAGAATGGGAGAAAATATTTGCAAACTACCCATCTGATAAGGGGTTAGTAACCAGAATATATAAGGAGCTCAAACAACTCCATAGGAAAAAAAATCTAATAATCCAATTAAAAAATGGGCAAAAGATCTAATAGACATTTCTTAAAAGACACACAAATGGCAAAGTATATGAAAAGGTACTCAATATCATTGATCAGAGAATGCAAATCAAATCTACAATGAGATATTATCTCACCCTGGTTAGAATGTCTTTTATCCAAAGGCAGGCAATAACAAATGCTGGCAAAGATGTGGAGAAAAGGGCACCCTCATATACTGTTGATGGTAATGTAAATTAGTACAACCACTATGGAGAACAGTTTGGAAGTTCCTCAAAAAACTGAAAACAAAGGTATCACATGATCCAGCAATCCCACTGCTAGGTAGATACCCAAAAGAAAGGAAATTACTATATTGAATTGATATCTGCAATCCCATGTTTATTACAGCATTATTCACAAGAGTCAAGATTTGGAAGCAACCCAAGTGTCCACCAACAGACAAATGGATAAAGAAAATGTGGTACATATACACAATGAAGTACTATTCAACCATTAAAAAAGAATGATAGCCTGTCATTTGCAACAACATGAATGGAACTGGAGGACATTGTGTCAAGTGAAATGAGCCAGGCACAGAAAGACAAACTTCACATGTTCTCATTGATTTGTAGGATTTAAAAATCAAAACAATTGAACTCATGAAGACAGAGAGCAGAAAGATGGGAAGGGTAGTTGTGAGGGTCTGGGAAAGTGGGGATGGTTAATGGGTAAAAATATGCAGCTAAACAGTAAAGAAAATCTAATATCTGACAGCACAAAAAGGTGAGTACAATCAATAATTTATTGTACATTTTAAAATAAGTAAAGGAGTATAATTGGATTGTTAGTAACAATACAAAGAAAGGATAAATGCTTGAGGTGATGGATACCCCATTTACCCTGATGGGAGCATTACACATTGCATGCCTCTATCAAAATATCTCATGTACCCCATAATATACACACCTACTACGTACTCATAAAAATTAAAATAAAAACAAAAAATACAAAGAATGAGGAAAAGCCAATGAATTGTGTATTTCAAGATAGCTAGTAAAGAGAGGATTTTGAAGGTTTTACCACAAAGAAATGATAAAGGTTTGAGGTGATTGAGATTAAATATCCTGATTTAATCTTTGTACAATGTACACACATACTGAAACATCACACTGTCCCTCATAAAAAAAGTATAATTATTATGTGTCAATTATAAAGTGTTTAAAAATTAAAAATATTTAATTAGTGTATACCATAAAAAAATGGCCCACAGGTATATTATAAGGGGCTTAACCTCACTAACCATCAGCAAAATAAAAATTAAAGCCACTATGAGATATCACCTCACACCTGTTAGGATGGCTATTATCAAAAAGACAAGTGATAACCAAGGTTAGTGAGGATGTGAAGAAAAGGGAATCCTAGTACGCTATTGGTAGGAATGTTAATGGCCATTAGGAAAAACAGTATGGAGATTCCTAAAGACATTAAAATAGAATCACCATATGACTCAGCAATCCCTCTTCTGGGTATATAGCCAAAGGAGATGAAATCTCACCAATTTGTTTGACAAGTATCTTCATAGAATGCATAGAAAGAATATTGAACTGTAAGACTTAAGTTTTAGTTTCTTCCACATGTCATTTAATCCCTTTGATCTCAGTTTCCTCAGCTTAGAAATTTATTTTCTTAAATAACAAGAAGTCCAGAGGTATGGCAAATTTAGTGGTTAATTGATTCAAAGGCTAAGAGATGTCATCAGAGAGCATTCTCTCTGCTTTCTTGTCCAAAGCATCAATTTCTTTCTAAGGATGGTCACGAGACAAGAGTCATCAGCAACTTGGACCACATGTATTCACTTTGCCATTAAGTGTGAATGTGCATCCTTGCTTACGGAGTAAACCAGTCAGAGCCAGTAGAGTAAATGTCACAGTACATTGACAGGCTGAGACTAAATGATTCTCCGTTACTGCTGCACTTTAGAATTGCCTAGAAGGTATTTTTTAGAACACCCAGTTTCCTTACCCACAAGGACTCCAATTCAACATGTCTGGGGTGGGGCTGCAACTTTATGTTTTCAAAGCTGTCCAGATGATCTGAGTGCAGCCATGAATCAAAAATACTACTTTAAAGTAGAATGTACCACAAAAGCTAGAGATGGGGTTGGATAGAAGGCAGCCAAGAAGTAGGTGCTGTCGTAGGTGCAGCTGCATAGTGGTACCCCTTGAAACAGTCAAAGTGTACACCTGCATGTCAAATGTTCAACAGTAAAGAAAGTTAACGTTGTTTTTGCTGGCTACTTAACAAAGAGAGAGCATAGAACACAGAATAAAGGGAAGAGCTAATTGCTGAGGGAAGCACCAATAACAGAAGCTCCTTTTACTAATTCCAGAGATTCATGCAGAAATTTCTGAGATCACACATAGATGAGCTACAACCAGGATAAAGCAGGCCTGTACAACGCTGGTTGTAGCTCCTCTATAAAATAGGGTGTTTTAGCGTGTTTTAAGGCGCATATAGCCCCAAGGCTAAGGTTAAGGCTCATTCAGAAAACTGAACAGACAGGAAAGTCAGTATCAGGACCTAGGAGACCATGAGGTGATCTGAGGCAGAAGCTATTTCCATGAGGAAAGTAACCAATTCCAGAGAGTAGGAAGCTCACATCCCATAGAAAAGAGCCATTGTGGAAATGAAATTAGCTAGAATTGGTAAAAGAAAAAAAAAAAGCAGTTGTGGATAGCCAAGTCTAACCGGCTGTCTTTATTTTATAGAAGTACAGAGAAGCAAAGTGACTCTTCCTGACGTAACACTGAGGGAGGGAGGTGAACTACATGAGACCTCTGGAGAGACAATACTTTTCTCATTATGGTGCCTTTACCAGAATTTTTCTTGTCAAGGTGCAACACTCATGACCTGGCACACCAAATATTTGAGTTCGAGCCCAAAAGGATTAAAAGTACAGAACACTAACAACTTGAAAAACACCCCATCAAACAAATATGTGGTAAATGAAGGATGTGGGGAAATGTAGAACAAGCATTCCAATATGCGTCAAGAACAAGATATAAGAGAAGCAATGATGTAAATGCTTTATCAAAATGGCATTAATGAGGTCACTAATGATGTCTGAATGTTGGCAATTCGAGAAGTCTAGGGTGTGTAAGCAGAATTACACAGAACACAATTCTGGCAAAGTTACAAATAGGAAGCACTTGTGTAAACATTGTGTGACAATGTCCCTTTGGGAAAGGCATGAATGGATTCCAAAAAGAAGTGTATTTGTCCAGTCTAAAGAAGCAGTTAGCTGATTCCTGACCACTTACTTCTACAGGCACTCCTTTTTATACTTTCAGAGTCAAATCATCGGCAGATTCTCTCAGGCAGCCATTGATAGAACAACTATTCAACCCACACCACTTAAACACAAATGAAAATCAGAAAGCCCTTCTGTCTAAATTGAACTCTCTTTCAAGAGGGTCCCATCTCCTGTCTTAGAATTGTATACACTGCAAGTCTTGGAAGGAATACTTTTAAGTAACACTTCCTACCGATCTCATTAAGAGCTCAATTTTGTGTATTTTTCGTCTTTGCAAGGGGAGGGATGGAGGGAGTTTGGAATGAGTATGTTTGATTAACGAAAATGATGTGGCTGTAAAAACAAGAAAGACAACTGAAGATAAAAAATGAAACAATCATTAGACTTTATTCAACCAATGTCTATAAGAGCCTCTGATAAGGACTAAGATCATAAAGGTTTTCTGTTGAAGAAGAGGCAACTTAGATGAATTTGTAAAACAAATCCTGGGAAGGTGATGATGGGAAGGGTTTTGAGTTGAAATGACAATTCATGAATATTTTCTCGGTGGTGTTTTGGTGAACTGGAGAGATGAAGGAATGGGAATTGGAAGTAATTTACTTGTGCTGTAAATTTAAGTTAGTACATGTGGCATCTATTCCTTCCAAAATTTTAACTGATTTTCAAACTTGTAAATCTACGTACTTTAAGTTGTTAATATAACCTATAGCCTGGAGTCATAGGATCGTACGTCAAAATTTGGCTTTAAATGTGTCTTTCAAGAAGTTTTTTCTCCTCAAATCATTCTGCAGGTGTCCCATTGGTACCAATTTACACTATATTTTGCATAGTGTGACTGTTGTATTGTGGGGGTTAAACCCTTAGACTCAGTCCAGATGTACTAATAGACTAGCTCTAAAATCTGTAAGATGTGTGATCGTAGATTTTCTTAATGAATAATCCCTTAAAAGCCCTTATCACAGTTCCTGGAACAGGAAAAGTAGACATTAAATGTGAGGCACTGTTATTTCTAGCTTCTTTATTGTTTTAAATTATTTGTTTCATATATATATATATACGTTTAGCCCCAAGAAATGTCTATTGAATAACCCTCCTCATAAATAAACTTCAAGGCATGGACATATCATAATCAAACTTGAATATCTTCACTTACAAATGGTCACATGTCTGAAATTCAGAGCATTTGTTTTACAGTGTTTCAGAAATCTGGAGCATTTTTTAAATACTATGTAGGGTTAGTAAGATCAGACCTGAGGGTTCCACTGACTATAGCAATGTGTGCCTAATTCCAATAACTTTAAGATCTGACATGCAGAGGTTCAAACCCAGTCATTCATGTACCTCTCTTGCCGTCAAACATCCAAAATTTCCCTCCAAATAAGATCTAAGAAATTGGGGAATAACTTCTGTATAATAACTGTAAGGCTAGAAGTCACAAGAATAGAAGATGATGGAGTATAAACATTATGATAAATGTTCAGTACTCTAGCCAGACTCCATACCAGGCCATCTCTTCCCTAGAGGGACAGAAGAGGGGATTCAGCCACATCTGTAGAGGTGTGCGAGAACCAAATGCAGGAAAACGTCTCCTTCTCTGATGTTGAAGATCGGGGCCCTAGTTCGTCTATGGTTCATGATGGATCCTGAGATACTCAATGAAGTCAACATGAAATGCTCCTAAAGTTAGAAGGCTTTATGGCTGACTTCTTGAGGGATTTGGAGGCATTGTTTGGTGATTCTACAGCTGTGCAGCTGACCATCCTTGAAATGTGAACATTAGCAACTGCAGAGACAACAGAATCAGCAATAATTCAGGGCTCTTTATCTTAAAGAAAGCCTCCTATCATTCGTACCATTTTTTTTTTTTTTTGATATGCAGTCTCGCTCTATTGCCCAGGCTGGAGTGCAGTGGCATGATCTTGGCTCACTGCAACCTCCACCTCCTGGGTTCAAGCAATTCTTCTGCCCCAGTCTCCAGAGTAGCTGGGATTACAGGCACCTGCCATCATGCCTGATTTTTGTATTTTTGTAGAGATGGGGTTTCACCATTTTGGCCAGGCTGGTCTCAAACTCCTGACCTCAAATGATCCGCCCACCTCAGCCTCCCAAAGTGCTGGGATTACAGTCATGAGCCACCACACCTGGCCTTTGTTTTTTGTTTTGTTTTTGGTTTTTTTTTTTTTTTTTTTTTTTTGCTTTTCAAACTAATACTTGATACCTAAGCTCCTGGAGGCTTATTTATTATTTCATTTAATCCAGTTGCTTCCCTAAGGATTACCGGAACACTCCTTTAAATTTGTGGTAATTGTCAAAGTAATTTAGGTTCAACAGGAGTTATCTCTGGTAAAGCTGGAGTTGGGGGGTGGGGAAAGCAATGAGCATTAAGGTATAAATAACTTCCTAAAAATATCACCTGCAATAGCATTCAGATGGTATTCTTTATTGTCTCTCTACCTACTTCTTAAAACATTAACTCAAAAGACTTTCTGCTCATTTTCTTATATTTTTCTTTTAAGGGAGCAAAGTTGTGGCATGCTCTAAAGATATGTTATCATTGGCACCCAGGCAATTAATTTTTATTAAACAAAAGTGGTGCTGGAATTTTAAAATTACAGTTAATATATACTGAAGTGGGGAATTAACAGCCTTCCCATTATGAATCACCTAAACTCTCTCTAGGTATTCTTTTCACATAAAGTTGAAACCAAAAGCCTTTAGGTCCTTACATTGTTGTTGTTGTTGTTGTAATAAATTATTCAAAAAGCTGGTTCAAATGTGATTTTTCAGTAGTAATGTGCTGGTTTATCAACCAGCTATTATTTTTAGTCTTTGCCCCTGTTTGTAAATAATTCCACCATGCAGATTTCAAACTATACCATGATGGCCCCGACATGCTGCTAGGGAGAGATGCACCTAGTCAGTTCCCACAAGCAGGTATGAACCCATCTGGCTGAGCTAGAAGAGGAAGCACAACTCCAACTTCCAGCTGTTGTACCACCATGTGGAGAAATGGGCGGGCATATCAGAAATAATATTTTTCTTCTGCCTTACAGATCTGACAAGCTTTGCTCACTGGGATATTTTCTAGGAGTTTACATTTATCTCAGGTCCTAGTCTAGGAGATACGTCGCAAACAACTAAAAAAAAAAAAAGTTAAGGAGGCATTCACTCACTTATCTAGATGATGCCTTCATAGCCCTAATTAGTATTATTATTGACTAACAAAGCACTTAGCATAAATTAACCTAGTGAATTTTCAAGGATCCCTAAGGAGGAAGTAGGATTCTATTTTATAGGAAGCTAAAGGTTTGGGAGAAGATAAGAAATCAAGTTAGGCAATAGAACATTAAGCAGCAATAAACATTTCTGGCTGCAAAGAAGAGGCCCTGTCCTCTGGGAAAAACAACACTGCTCTTTATTCTCCCCAAGTACTCTAGTCTTTTACTTTTAACAGTTGTTCCACTTAAAACCAACCTACTTTTTTACCAAGCAGGAGCTCAGGGACCTGGTTAGTATCAACACTTAGAAGCAGAAACTCCTGTGAATTTGGATCTTCCTTTCACTTCCTCCTGTATTGCCACTCGTCATAAAAATGTATGGGTAGAATAAAGTGTAGCCCTTATGAAATAGGCCACATAATTAAGAAATTAAAAATTGTCCTATCCTTCTTGCTGAAAACACACTGTCCAAAAAAGAAGAGAGATTTTTTTCTTCTCTCAGACATCCTTTTGTTTTCTAAACTCCCCAGGAGACAAGGAACCATTTTTTGTTTCAGATCCATTGGAGCAAATTAAGCAATACAGTCCCAAAGGGCCTGGAGGATTTCGCCCCACTAGACCCTGAAGTGAGCTGGATATCCAGAGACTGGAAGCTGGGGATGCTGGACACGAGCAGTGGTGGTAGGTTGGGAGTAGAAGGCATGCTGACCCTTCACAGCACCTAAGAAGTAGCAGAACTTCTGTGTGAATGTCTAGAACTCTGCACAGCTTGAAGGTTCTGGGTCAGTGCCCAACGGAGGCAGTGAATGGTAAAGGGGAAACGCCTCCAAAAGGGCCACACACACTTAAACAACAAGCATCTCAGCAACTGTCAACAAAGACAGAGAACAGAGACCCTAGTCCAATTTTTCTGGTTCACTAAAGCCCCATGGGTCTTTTCCCATTCTGAATAAGGTAGGGAAGTTCTCCTTTAAAAAAAAAAAAAAAAAAAACTGCTATCCAGGCAAATGGAATAATCCATATTTAATTTGATTCATTACAATAAAGAACCGAGATGCTTTTTTTTTTTTTTGAGACAGAGTTGTGCTCTGTCACCAGAGTGGAGTACAGTGGCGTGATCTCGGGTCACCACAACCTCCACCTCTCAGCTTCAAGCTATTCTCCTGCCTCAGCCTCCCAAGTAGCTGGGATTACAGGCATGCACCACCACACCTGGCTAATTTTGTATTTTTAGTAGAGGCAGGTTTTCTCCATGTTGGTCAGGCTGGTCTCAAACTCCTGACCTCAGGTGATCCACCTGCCTTGGCTTCCTAAAGTGCTGGGATTACAGGCGTGAGGCATCACGCTGGGACGAGATGCTTTTTGTATACTGATATTCCTGAAGACCAACTGGATACCCTACCCCACTAATCCCTGGTTCCACAAATATCTCCACTGCAAATGAACTAACTGCTCAGTTAACTAGTTTAGGGTTTGGAAATTTTATGCATGAAACATGTAGATTACCCTAGTCTTGGTATGCCCTTTATTAAATTAAATTTGATTAAAGATGTATGCATCACTCTTTAAATTTGTAATTACCATGAAAAAGGTTTCCTACCATATATTTTTTGCCTGATTTGACTTTTTAGATATATCTGAGGGGGCACTTCTGACTTCTTAGCTGCTTTGTGAAGTTTTATTTAGAAAAAAAACAAAAGCAGAGGAAGCATGACAAATGTATCGATTTCCACCAATACGTCAAGTGGCCAAAGCTCCCTTGCCTTCTGTGTCATCAGAGAATAACAGGACAAAATATGATTATAAAGCATAAGATTACTGTGCAGCTTTGCTCTGAAGATTGTGAGTCCCATTTTCTGCTTTTAATTAAAACCAAGTATTTCTACCTTCAAATTGGACAAGTCATTTCACTTCTTTGGGCCTTAGTTTCCACACCTAAAAGTTTCCATTTTCAACTAGATGATCTCCAAGGCTCCTTATAGCACAAAAATCCTACGATTTCAAGATATTATGAAATCCCAGAAACAAAGGACAAGAGGAGCATTGTTCTCATTCTATTGTTCATCCAGCTGGATTTATCAGATTAAGATTCTGAGTTTATAAATAAGGAAGAAAAGACACTGATACACTACAGAACGCATTTGCAGGAAGAGCATTTTTCATCCATATGGATCTTAACTATTTCACGTGCTAACAGATAATTGAACAGATTATCTATAGAAATGGTTTTGTCCATTCATCCATTTTTCTCTATAACAGTAAAAATAACTTTATTGCTTTGTTATAAAACTGTGTTTGAATAAAAATAGGAAAATGCAACTCTCAACAGTTTCTGAGATCTAGTTATGAGAGAAGTTGCCACAAGCCCAAACATCTCTTTAAATGAGGACAAAGGTAAGAGTGCCATCTGCTGGCCTAAGTTGTCTAATTGTGTCTTTACAGCTTTATACAATAAAATACTTCTAAAACTTATCTACATTCTGCTTTGACGAAAACTCTGAGCTTTTCAATAACTTGATGTGTGGAGCTTAAATACAATAATCATTTTTCCAAGTGTCCCAAATACACAAAGCCTATGAGTAAACCAAAATATTACTCTACAAACTAAATAAGTACTTCTTTTAATTACATCCTACAATATTTACCGTATCGAAAAGCTAAAAACCTACTGGGTCCAAAGGTAAGTAGATAGTGTCTTTCTTTAAAAGCTTCTGAGAGGAGGGAACAAGATGGCCGAATAGACACAACTCCGGTGCACAACACCCAGCCAGAGAGACGCAGAAACCGAGAGATCTCCTAGCTCCAACCACGGTACCAGGTGCATTTCAATGGATCCGGTCGGATGGTGAGCAATGCCCAGGCAGAGCAGACCAAGGCGGGGAAGGGTGCTGCTTCACCCAGAAAGTGCATCTGACCAGTGAGTTGGAGGCTCCCCCTCTGGCACCCCAGTCCAGATACAGCACTTCCCCTAAAGCCTCAGCCATACACAGAACAGGGGATCTCTGCCAGTCAAGCCCCAGGAATTACAAGCACAGAGTCGAATAATAATCCAGGACGGTGTCCCAGATTGTATCACAGATCTAAACAGATGCATAAGCCCATAAGCCGGCCAGGAGACCTGCGGACGGAGCTATCACCCCCTCCCCCTGCCCAGACAGAGAGGAAGCTGAAAGCAGGGAGACAGACAGTGCAGCCAGGAGGGTCCCTACCCTCCCCCACAAACCCCAGACGGCTGAAGCACTAACTCTAGCAGGTTACGCAGCCAGTGCCTCAGTGCCGAAGTCTGAGCTGAACCCTGACGGATCCAGCTCCATGAAGGAAAGGTGCAACCCACCATTAAAGAGGTGGGACTAGGCTTCATGTTTTAACAAAACACACAGGAAGCCTACTTATCAACAGGATGGTGTTCTTGACCACCCAGCGGTGCCTCCAGGTCAGTGGAAGAGGTGGGCCTAACCTCCCAGTGTACACGAAAAAGACACAAGAAGCCTACCTAGTAACCTGAAGGAGTCCCTGCAAACACCAGTAGTGCCTCAACAGGCAGACTCATCAAGTGACCTCATCAAGCAGCTCCCTGAGATCAGAGCCAGGTAAATCCATGAAGATGGGAAAAAACCAGCACAAAAAAGATGAAACCATCAAAGACCAGAATGTCTCTTCTCCTTCAAGGGATCACAACTCCTCATCAACATGGGAACACAACGAGACCAAGAAAGAGTGCAATGAATTGACAGAAACGGGCTTCAGAAGGTGGATAATAACAAACTTTTCTGAGCTAAAGGAACACGTTCTAACCCAATGCAAAGAAACTAAAACCTTGAAAAAAGGTTAGACGAAATGCTAACTAGAAAAACCAGCTTAGAGAAGAACATAAACGACTTGATGGAGTTGAAAAAGACAGCATGAGAACTACGTGAAGCAAAGACAAGTTTTAATAGCTGAATCGATGAAGCAGAAGGACATCAGTGATTGAAGATCAACTCAATGAAATAAAAAGAGAAGACAAGAGAAAAAAGAATGAAAAGAAATGAACAAAACCTCCAAGAAATATGGGATTATGTGCAAAGACCTAATCTACACTTGATCAGTGTACCTGAATGTGATGGGAAGAATGAATCTAAGCTGGAAAACATGCTCCAGAATATTATCCAGGAGAACTTCCCCAGCCTAGCAAGGCAGGCCAACATTCAAATCCAAGAAATACAGAGAACTCCACAAAAATATTCCTCAAGAAGAGCAACCCCAAGACACATAATCATCAGATTCACCAGGGTTGAAATGAAGGAAAAAATGCTAAGGGCAGCCAGAGAGAAAGAACAGGTCACCCACAGAGGGAAGCCAATCAGAATCACAGCAGATCTCTTGGCAGAAACCCTACAAGCCAGAAGAGAGTGGGGACCAATATTCAACATCCTTAAAGAACTTTCAAACCCATCCAAAAGTGGGCAAAGGATATGAACAGACACTTTTCAAAAGAAGACATATATGAGGCCAACAAAACATATGAAAAAATGCTCATCATCACTGATTATTAGAGAAATGCAAATCAAAATCCCATTGAGATACTACCTCACACTAGTTAGAATGGCGATCATTAAAAAACCTGGAGAAAACAGATGCTGGAGAAGATGTGGAGAAATAGGAACACTTTTACACTATTGATGGGAGTGTAAACTAGTCCAAACATTGTGGCAGACAGTGTGGCACTTCCTCAAGGACCTGGAAATAGAAATTCCATTTGACCCAGCAATCCCATTACTGGGTATATACCCAAAGGATTATAAATCATTCTATTATAAAGACACATGCACATGTATGTTCACAGCGACACTGTTTACAATAGCAAAGACCTGGAACCAACCCAAATGCCCACTCATGAGAGACTGGACGAGGAAAATGTGGCACATATACACCATGGAATACTATGCAGCCATAAGGAACGATGAGTTCGTGTCCTTTGCAGGGACTTGGATGAATCTGGAAACCATCATTCTCAGCACACTGACACAAGAACAGAAAACCAAACACTTTATGTTCTCACTCATAGGCGGGTATTGAACAATGAGAACACATGGACTCAGGGAGAGGAGCATCACACACTGGAGGCAGTGGGGGGGGCTAGGGGAGGGACAGCAGGGGATGGGGAGGGTAGGGAGGGATAACATGGGGAGAAATGCCGGATAAAGATGAAGGGGGAATAGAGGCAGCAAACCACCTGGTTATGTATGCACCTATGCAACAACCCTGCATGACCTGCACATGTACCCCAGAATCTAAAGTAAAATAAATTTAAAAATTTTTTTTAAAAAAGCTTCTGAGAAAACTAGAATATTTGGATTGTTTGTACATGAAAAATGGTGTCAATTATCAAAAGATTCCATAGTTTAACAGCAGCAACCTGAATGGTAACTCTATAGACGGGTTTAATTAAAGAAAAAAGAACACACAGTTAATTTGGAAAATTATATTATCAGATTAACCATCACTTCACACTGCACACTGGTATCAATAAGCAGATGAAGGCTACACTGAAACACTACCTGACTCTCCTCTGTGGGATGTTGTGGTATTAACATCTGGGCTACCAAGAGCACTATTATTCTTTTTAACACTTTCTTCCCCCCAAAATCCTTCAGAGATGATTCTCTTCCATCAGGATCCCCTATAGCAGCAGAGCTGCTCAGAGAGTGCTTCACATAAAACAAATAAAATTCAATCAGATTACTTATTTGAGTAAGTCTGAGATAATCCTAGGAAAATTTACTCCATTGCATGAAATGTTAGGTAACTGTGTAGGGCAATACTGAAAAGACATCTAATAAGGAGTGTGAAACAACTGGAATATTTTTCACTCAAAAAAGTACTTGAAACTTCCTGTATATAAAGCTTTTAACTAGAAGAAAAAATTATTCTAAACAGATGAGGTTCAATATTATCAAGAACCTAACAGATCGACAAGCACAGGTCTTAAGGATCCTTGGCATTTCTATTCATTTTCTGTCATATTTATAAAAATAGTTTCCCAACAATTCATTTATTCTTGGCTTTAAAGGTGTTTTATTTTCTCACAATGATATTCTGTGAAGTAGTATGGAAAACACCAATTATTAAAATATTAAAGCAAGTAACTAGTATACTGTGAACTTAGGCATAGGCAAAGACAAAATGTATACAGAAAATAACAATATGCTTTACTATTCTTTTGTTTAAAGTTGGTATCGATTCTGTTATGGCCTCTAGGAATGAATGTGAATGAGTAATGAGTAAGCCATCCTATACATTACTCATGGTCTTTATATTGAATTAAAGCTGTTTCATGATGAAAAGGGTGTTTCAGTTAGTATAGGTGCTGTATCTTCACACTTTTTCCATTATATGTACCGGGATGTGTGAATGTAGTTGCCTGAAGCTCACATGCTGCTTCTGATTCTCTGAGAGTGTCTTTAGATCATTTTGTGTGACTCCACCAATATTGCAAAAGTCCTAATAACAGAGCTCCAAAATAACATCCACAAGAATGCACAAAACTAGTCGTGAGTTTACAAGTCAATAACAATAAAAAAACTTGGAAATTCGTTCATATAAAACGTGTCACTCTTCATACTTTCTCAGCATTGAAAAACAATGTAGATCAGCTGCATTAATGACATTCAGACCAATGAGATTAATTTATATTTGTATTACACTCCATAATATTATTTCATTTCCCCATACATTATTTCATCTGGTGTTCAGGATACCCTTTGACAGGCAGACTATTTTATAAACCACTTGACATCATTCATTCAATTTTTTACAGTCAGAAAATGGCTACTGGGTTTCTCCACTGGAATAATGTTTACTGGAGGACTACAAATCCAGTAGAGTTTGTCAATGAGATACTAGTAAACACTAAACCATAAACCAGAGGTTGACTTAATCCAATGAAACACAATGCTGCTGTCTGCTACAACTATCATATTCTCCACTGATGAAATTCATCAATTATCCACATAGCTGACACTGCCACACATAGCAAGAGATGACTAAGGACAGGTGCCAAAAACATGTTTCCTTCTAGACTGAGGGACACCAGTAAGGAGTTAAGACAATAAAATGACATAACAAAACTTGCTTGTTGAACATACCAAACTGATATAAGTACAAAAATGTATTTTATACTGTTTAGGTGGAAAAACAGAGACCCCCACAGGTCTCTTTTTTTTCAAGATCTCTCAGTTAGCAGCAGAGTTACTAACCAGAACCCAATTCTTCTAACATTGAGTACAGAAATTAGGGTTGTACAACAATATCCAAACTGAGAGCCAAATCAAGAACACAATCCCATTCACAATAGCCACAAAAAAACAAAATACCTAGAAATATAGCTAACCAGGGAGGTAAAAGATCCCTACAATAAGAATCACAAAACTGCTGAAAATCAGAGAGAACACAAACAAATGGAAAAGCATTCCATGCTCATGGATAGGAAGAATCAATATTGTTAAAATGGCCATACTAGCCAAAGCAATTTACAGATTCAATGCTATTCCTATAAAACTACTAACATCATTTTTCACAGAATTAGAAAAAATTATTCTGAAATTCACATGGAAGAGCCTGAATAGACAAAGCAATCATAAGCAAAAAGAATGAAGCCACAGGTATTACACTCTCTGCCTTGAAACTATAAGGCCACACTAAACAAAATAGCATGGTAGTCATACAAAAACAGACATATAGAACAATGGAACAGGTTAGAGAACACAGAAATAAAGCAATGCACCTAAAACCACATCATCTTTAACAAAGCTGATAACAACAAGCAACAAGGAAACAATTCTCCATTTAATAAACGGTACTGTAATAACTAGATAACCATACACAGAAAATTGAAACAAGACCAGTATCTTTCACCATATATAAAAATCAACTGAAGATGGATTAAAGACTTAAATGTAAAACTAAAACTATAAAAACTCTAGAAGAAAACTCAGGAAATACTATTCTGGACATAGGCCCTGGAAAAAATTTCATAACAAAGACTCCAAAAGCAATTGCAGCAGACACAAAAATTGGCAATTGGGACCTAATAAAACTAAAGAGCTTCTGGACAGCAAAAGAAACTATCAACAGACAGACAACCTACAGAATGGGAGGAAATATTTGCAAACTATGCATCCAACAAATGTCTAAATCCAGCATCACTAAGGAACTTAATTCAGTAAGCAAAAAAAAATGAGTGAAGACATACTTCTCAAAAAATGACATACATGCAGCCAACAAGCATATGAAGAAACTCTCAACATCACTAATTATCAGAGAAATGCAAATCACAATGAGATACCATCTCATACCAGTCAGAATGGCTATTAATAAAAAGTCATAAAATAACAGATTCTGGCAAGGTTGCAGAGAAAAGGGAATACTTACACACTGCTGGTAGCAATGCAAATTTTTTCAGCCCCTGTGAAAACCAGTGTAGAGATTTCTCAAATAACTTAAAACAGAATTTCAGGATTTTTCCACCAAGATGGCTGAATAGGAACAGCTCCAGTGGATAGTTCCCAGCGAGAGCGACGCAGAAGGTGGGTAATCTCCCCATTTCCAACTGTGGTGCATGGCTCATCTCACTGGGAATGGTTAGACAGTGGGTGCAGCCCAAGGAGAGCAAGCTGAAGCAGGGTGGGATGTTGCCTCACCAGGAAGTGCAAGGGGCTGGAGAACTCCCTCTCCTAGCCAAGGGAAGCCATTAGGGACTTTTCCTGACACTCTGGCACTGTGGCTCAGATGCTGTGCTTTTCCCTTGGTCTTCACAACCTGCAGACCAGGAGATTCCCTGTAGAGCCTAGAACAGCAGCACCCTGGGTTTCCAGCACAAAACTGGATGTCCGTTTTAGCCGCAGTTTTTTTTTCCTCATGCCCCAGTGGCACCTGGAACACAAGCAAGATAGAACCGCTCATTCGCCTTAACAAGGGGGCTGAAGCCAGGGAGCCAAGTGATCTGGCTTGGCGGGTCCCACTGCCATGAAAACCAACAAGCTAAGATACACTGGCTTGAAATTCTCACTACCAACACAGCAGTCTGAGCTCTACCTAGGACATTCAAGCTTGGTGGGGCGAGGGGCATCCGCCACTGCTGAGGCTTGGATAGACGGTTTTAACCTCGCCTGTATAAACAGTCACCTGGAAGTTTGCAAAGTGACTCTGTGGAGCCCGTCACAGCTCCGCAAGGCCTCTGTAGGCAGACTGTGTCACCGAACTCCCTTCTTGCTGTGCCGGGCATCTCTGAAAAAAGGCAGCAGCCCATCAGGGACTTATAAATAAAGCCCCCACCTTCCTGGGACAGAGGACCTGGGAAGAGAGGTGGTTCCACGTTCAGCTTCAGAAGACTTCAATGTCCCAGCCCAGCAGCTCTGAAGGAGCAACGGATTTCCCAGCACAGTGCTTAAGCTCTGATAAGGGACAGACTGACTCCTCAAGTGGCTCCCTGACCCATGTATCCTGACAGGTAGACACCTCCCAGCAGAGGCTGACAGACACCTCACACAGGAGAGTTCTGGCCAGCATCTTGTGGGTACCATTCTAGGAGGAAGTTATCAAAGGAACAGGCAGCAATCTTTGCTGTTGTGCATCCCCTGCTGGTGATTCCCAGGCAAGCACTGTCTAGCATGGACCTCCAGCAAACTCCAGCAGACCTGCAGCAGAGGGACCAGACTGTTAGAAGGAAAACTAACAAAAAGAAATAGTTTCTACACCAACAAAAAGACTTTCACTCAGAGAACCCATGCAAAGGTCATCAACTTCAAAGACCAAAGGAAGATAAATCCACCAAGATGAAAAAAAGCAGCACAAAAAGGCTGAAATCTCCAAAATCCAGAATGCCTCTTCTCCTCCAAAGGATCACAACTCCTCACCAGCAAAGGAACAAAGCTGGATGGAGAATGCGTTTGATGAATTGACAGAAGCAGGCTTCATAAGGTGGGTAAGGACAAACTTCTCTGAGCTAAAGGAGCATGTTGTAGCCCAATGCAAGAAAGCTAAGAACCTTGAAAAAAGATTAGATGAAATGCTAACTGGAATAACCAGCATAGACAAGAGTATTAATGACTTGATGGAGCTGAAAAACACAGCAGGAGAACTTCATGAAGCATATACAAGTTTCAATAGCCGAATGGATCAAGTGGATGAAACAATATGAGAGATTGAAGACAATTCAATGAAATAAAGCAAGAAGGCAAGTCTATAGAAAAAAAAAAAAAAAAAACATGAAAAGAAATAAACAAACCCTCCTGAAATGAGATTATGAGAAAAGATCAAATCTATATTTGATCAGTGTACCTTCAAGTGACAGGGAAAATGAAACCAAGTTGGAAAACACTCTTCAGGATATTATCCAGGAGAATTTCCCCAACATAGCAAGGCAGGTCAACATTCAAATTCAGGAAATTCAGAGAACACCACAAAGATATTCCTCAAGAACTGAGTAACTCCAAGACACATAATCATTAGAATCGCCAGGGTTAAAATGAAGGAAAAATTGCTGAAGACAGCCAGAGAGAAAGGTTGAGTTACCCACAAAGGGAAGCCCATCAGACTCACAGTGGATCTCTTGGCAGAAACCCTACAAACCAGAAAAGAGTGAAGGTCAGTATTCAACATCCTTAAAGAAAAGAATTTTCAACCCAGAATTTCATATCCAGCCAAACTAAGCCTCATAAGTGAAGGAGAAATAAAATCCTTTACAGAAAAGCAACTGCTGATTTTGTCACCACCAGGCCTGCCTTTCAAGAGCTCCGGAAGGAAGCACTAAACATGGAAAGGAACAACCATTACCAGCCACTGCAAAAACATACCAAATCATAAAGACCTTCGACACTATGAAGAAACTGCATGAACTAATGGGCAAAACAACCAGCTAGCATCAAAATAGCAGGATCAAATTCACACGCAACAATTATTAACTTTAAATGTAAATGGGCTAAATGCCCCAATCAAAAGACACAGACTGGCAATTGGATAAAGAGTCAAGACCCATCGGTCTTGTATTCAAAAAACCCATCTCACATGCAAAGACACACATGAGCTCAAAATAAAGGGATAGAAGAAGACTTACTAAGCAAATGGAGAGAAAAAAAGAATGCAGGGATTGCAATCCTGGTCTCTGATAAAAAGACTTTAAACCAACAAAGATTGAAAGAGACAAAGAAGGGCATTACATAACAGTAGAGGGATCAATGCAACAAGAAGAGCTAACTATCCTAAATGTATATGCACCCAATACAGGAGCACCCAGATTCATAAAGCAAGTTCTTAATTATCTACAAAGAAACTTCGACTCTCACACAATAGTAGGAGACTTTAACACCCCATTGTCAATATTAGATCAACAAGACAGAAAATTAACAAGGATATCCAGGACTTGAACTCAGATCTGGACCAAGTGCACCTAATAGACATCCATGGAACTCTCCACCCCAAATCCACAGAATATACATTCTTCTCAGCACCACATCACACTTATTCTAAAATTGACCGCATAATTAAAAGAAAAACACTCCTCAGCAAATGTAAAAGAATGAAAATCATAACAAACATTCTCTCAGACCATAGTACAATCACATTAGAACTCAGGATTAAGAAACTCACTCAAAACCACACAACTACATGGAAACTAAGCAACCTGCTCCTGAATGACTACTGGATAAATAATGAAATGAAGGCAGAAATAAAGATGTTCTTCGAAACCAATGAAAATGAAGACATAATGTACCACAATCTCTGGGACATATATTAAGCAATGTCTAGAGGGATATTTATAGCACTAAATACCCA
>CAUYLG010014806.1:0-10665 GCA_963573385.1 Cacajao melanocephalus | reverse complement strand
CTCTTTTGTTGATCTTTTCAAAAAACCAGCTCCTGGATTCATTAATTTCTTAAAGGGTTTTTCACATCTCTATCTCTTTCATGTCTGGTCTGATCTTAGTTATTGCTTGTCTTCTGCTAGCTTTTGGATTTGTTTGCTCTTGCTTTTCTAGTTCTTTTAATTGTGATGTTAGTATGTTGATTTTAGATCTTTCCTGCTTTTTTTTGGTGGGCATTTAGTGCTATAAATGTTCCTCTAAATATGGCTTTAGCTGTGTCCCAGAGATTCTGGCATGTTGTGTATTCATTCTCACTGGTTTCAAAGAACTTATGTATTTCTGCCTTCATTTTGTTACTTACCCAGCAGTAATTCAGTAGCCGGTTGTTTAGTTTCAATGTGCAGTTTTGAGTGAATTTCTTAATCCTGAGTTCTAATTTGATTGTATTGTTGTCTAAGAGACTTTTGTTGTAATTTCCTTTTTTTTTTTGGATTTGCTGAGGAGTGTTTTAATTCCAATTATGTGGTCAATTTTAGAATAACTGCAATGTGGTGCTGCGAAGAATGTATATTCTATTGATTTGGGGTGGAGAGTTCTGTAGATGTCTATTAGGTCTGCTTGGTCTAGAGCTGAGTTTAGGTCCTGAATAACCTTGTTAATATTTTGTAACATTGATCTAATATTGACAGTGAGGTGTTAAAGTCTCCCACTGTTTTTGTGTGGGAGTCTAAGTCTCTTGGTAGGTCTCTAAGAACTTGCTTTATAAATCTGGATGCTCCTGTATTGGGTGCATATATATATTTAGGATAGTTAGCTGTTCTTGTTGCATTGATCCCTTTACCATTATGTAATGTCCTTTGTCTTTTTTGATTTTTGTTGGTTTAATGTCTGTTTTATTAGAGAGTAGGATTGCAACCTTTGCATTATTTTGCTTTCCATTTGCTTGGTAAATGTTCCTCCATCCCTTTATTTTGAGACTATGGATGTCTTTGCCTGGGAGATGGGTCTCCTGAATACAGTGCATCAATGAGTCTTGACTATCCAATTTGGCAGTCTGTGTCTTTTAATTGTGGCATTTAGCCCACTTACAGTTAAGGTTAATATTGTTATGTGTGAATTTGATCCTGTCATTATGATGCTAGCGGTTATTTTGCTTGTTAGTTGATGCAGTTTCTTCATAGTGTTGATGGTCTTTACAATTTGATATGTTTTTGCAGTGGCTGGTACTGGTTGTTCCATTCCATGTTTAGTCATTCCTTCAGTAGGTCTTATAAGGCAGGCCTGGTGGTGACAGAATCTCCCAGCATTTGCTTGTCCGTAAAGGATTTTATTTTTTCTTTGCTTATGAAGTTTAGATTGGCTGGATATGAAATTCTGGGTGAAAAAAAAATAAGAATGTTAAATATTGGGCCTCACTCTCTTCTGGCTTGTAGGGTTTCTGCCGAGAGATCCACTGTTAGTCCGATGGACTTCCCTTTGTGGGTAACCTGACCTTTCTCTCTGGCTGCCCTTAATATTTTTTCTTTCATTTCAGTTTTGGCGAATCTGATGATTATATGTCTTGGGGTTGCTCTTCTCGAGGAGTATCTTTGTGGTGTTCTCTGTATTTCCTGAATTGGAATGTTGGCCTACCTTGCTAGTTTGGGGAAGTTCTCCTGGATAATATCCTGAAGAGTGTTTTTGGACTTGGTTCCATTCTCCCCATCACTTTCAGGTACACCAATCAAATATAGGTGTGTTCTTCTCACATGGTCCCATATTTCTTAGAGGCTTTGTTCATTTCTTTTCATTCTTTTTTCTCTAATCTTGTCTTCACACTTTATTAAGTTGATCTTCAATTTCTGATAACCTTTTTTTCACTTGATCAATTTGGCTATTGATACGTATGCTTTACAAAGTTTTCATGCTGTGTTTTTCAGCTCCATCAGGTAATATATGTTTTTCTCTAGACTGTTTATTCTAGTTGGCAATTCCTCTTAACTTTTTTTAAGGTTCTTAGCTTCCTTGTGTTGGGTTAGAACATGCTCCTTTAACTTGGAGGAGTTCGTTGTTACCCACCTTATGAAGCCTACTTCTGTCAATTTGTCAAACTCATTCTCTGTTCAGTTTTTTCCCCATGCTAGCGAGGACTTGTGATCCTTTGGAGGAGAAGAGGCATTCTGGTTTTTGTAATTTTTAAGCTTTTTTGTGCTGGTTTCTCTCCATCTTTGTTGATTTATCTACCTTTGGTCTTTGATGTTGGTGACCATAAGATGGGGTTTCTGGGTGGATGTCCTTTTTGTTGATGTTGATGCTATTCCTTTCTGTTTGTTAGTTCTCCCTCTAACAGTCATGGCCATCTGCTACAGCTCTGCTGGAGTTTGCTGGAGGTCCACTCCAGACCCTGTTTGCCTTGGTATTACTAAGAGAGGCTGAAGAACAGCAAAGATTACTGCCTGAACCTTCCTCTGGAAGCTTAGTCCCAAAGGGGCACCCACCAGATGCCAGCTGGAGCTCTCATGTATGAGGTGTCCATCAGCTCCTGCTGGTAGGTGTCTCACAATTAGGAGACTCGGGGGACAGGGACCCAGTTGAGGAGACAGTCTGACCCTTAGAAGAGTTCGGATACTGTGCTGTGAGATGCACTACACAGAGCCGGCAGGTAGGGACGTTTAATTCTGCTGAAGCTGCACCCACAGCTGACCCCTCCCTGAGGTGCTGTGTCCCAGGAAGATGGGAGTTTTATCTATAAGACCCTGACTGGGGCTGCTGCCGTTTTTGAAGAGGTGCCCTGCCTAGAGAGGAGGAATTGAGAGGCAGTCTGGCTGCTGTGGCTTTGCTGAGCTGCAGAGGTCTCCACCCAGTTCAGACTTCCCTGGGGGTTTGTTTACACTCTGAGGGGAAAACTGCCTACTCAAACCTCAGTAATGGTGAATGCCCCTCTCCCTACCAAAGTTGAGTGTCCTGGGTCAATTTCAGATTGCTGTGCTGACAGCAAGAATTTCAAGCCAGTGGATCTTAGCTTGCTGGGCTCTGTGGGGGTGAGATTCTCTGAGCTAGACCATTTGGCTCCCTGGCTTCAGTCCCCTTTCCAGGGCAGTGAATAATTCTGTCTTGCTGGTGTTCCAGGTGCCACTAGGGTATGAAAAATTAAAAAAAAAAAAACAACAAAACAAAAAAAAACAGCCCTCCTGCACTTAGCCTGGTGTCTGCCCGAATAGCCACCCAGGTCTGTGCTTGAAACCCAGGACCTTCATGGCATAGGCACGCTAGGGAATCTGCTGGTCTGTGGGTTGCAAATATCATGGGAAAAATGCAGTATCTTGGCCAGGGTGCACCATTCCTCACAGCAGAGTCCCTCATGGCTTCTCTTGGCTAGGGGTGGGAGTTCCCTGACCTCTTGCACTTCCCAGGTGCGGCAATGACCCACCTTGCTTTGGCTCACCCTCTGTGGGCTGCACCCACTGTCTAACCAGTCCCAATGAGATGAACCAGGTATCTCAATTGAAAATGCAGAAATTGAACTTGCTGGGAGCTGCAGACTGGAGCTGTTCCTATTTGGCCATCTTGCCAGGTCCTGGACCTCATTCTTTACACCATATACAAAAATTAAGATATATTAAAGACTCAAATGTAAAACCCAAAGCTATAAAAACCCTGGAAGACAACCCAGGCAATACTATTCAGGACATGGGAACAGGCAAAGATTTAATGATAGAGACACCAAAAGCAATTGCAAAAAATGCAAAAATTGACAGATGAAATCTAATTAAAGAGCTCTGCACAGAAAAACTATCAGTAGAAGTAAACTGACAATGTGCAGAATGGGAAAGAATTTTGGCAAACTATGCATCCAATGAAGATCTAGTGTCCAACAACTATAAGGAACTTAAACTTACAAAAAAAAACCATTATAAAGTAGGCAAAGGACATGAACAGACATTTTTCAAAAGAAAACATGTATGCAGCCAACAATCACATAAAAAAATGCTCAACATCACTGATCATTAGAGAAATGCAAATCAAAACCACAATACCATCTCATGCCAGTCAGAATGGTGATTATTAAAATATCAAGAAGCAACAGGTGCTGGTGCGACTGTGGAGAAATAGGAATGCTTTTACACTGTTGATGGGAATGCAAATTAGTTCAATCATTGTGGAGGACAGTGTGGCAGTTCTTCAAGGAACTAGAACTGGAAATACCATTCAACCTAGCAATCCCATTACTAAGTATATACCCAAAGGAATATAAATCATTCTATTACAAACACATGTGTGTATGTTCATTGCAGCATTATTCAAAATAGCAAAGACAAGGAATCAATTCAAATGCCCATCAATGGTAGACTGGATAAAGAAAATGTGGTACATATACACCATGCAGTAGTATTCAGCCAAAAAAGGAATGAGATGTCCTTTGCAGGGATGTGGTTGGAGATGAAGGCCGTTATCCTTAGCAAAGTAACACAGGAACATAAAACTAAATACCTCATGCTCTCACTTTTAAGTGGGAGCTAAATGGTGAGAATACATGGACACATTGGGGCAAGCAACACTCACTGGGAACTTTTGGAGAATGGAGTGTGGGAGAAGGGAGAGGATCAAGAAAAACAACTAATTGGTACTAAGCTTAATAACTGGGGGATCAAATAATCTGTACAACAAACCCCTATGACACAGGTTTGCTTATGTAACAAACCTGCACTTGTACCCCTGAACTTAAGAGTTAAAAAAAGTGTGAAAGATGACAAATTCACAAGCTAATGTTACACCTCAAGCAACTAGGGAAACAAGAACAAACTAAGCCCAAAAGTAGAAGAAGGAAATAACAAAGATTAGAGCAGAACTAAATCAAATTAATATAAACAAACAAAAAAGTAATACAAAGATTACTGAAACAAAAATGTGGTTATTTAAAAAGATAAACAAAACTGACAGGCCATTAGCTAGATTAACCAAGAAAAGAAGAGAGAAGATACAAATAAGCTCACTTGAAAATGAAATTGCAGACATTATAACTGACAACCACAGAAATACAAAAGGTCATTCAAGACTACTATGAACACCTGTATATATTATACACAAACTAGAAAACCTGTAGGAAATGGATAAATTCCTGGAAACATACAACCCTCTTAGGTTAAATCAGGAAGAAATAGAAACCCTGAACAGACCAGTAACAAGCAGCAAGGTTGAATCAGTAATTTTTAAAAATGCCAACAATAATAAAAAGTCCAGAGTCTGATGGACTCACAGCTAAATTCTACCAGACATTCAGGGAAGAATTAGTATTAGTCCTACTGTGACCATTCCAGAAGACTGAAAAAGAGGGAATTCTTTGTAAATTATTCTGCGAAGCCACTATCACCATAATACCAAAACCAGGAAAAGATGCAACAAAGTACAGACCAATATCCCTGATGAACATAGAAGCAGAAATCCTCAACAAAATACTAGCCAACCTAATCCAACAGTGTATCACAAAGATAATATGCCACGATCAAGTGGGTTTCATCCTAGGGATGCAGGGATGGTTTAACATATGCAAGTCAATAAATGTGATATATCACATAAACAAAGTTAAAAGCAAAAACCATACGATCATCTCGATAGATGCAGAAAAAGCATTTAATAAAATTCGTCTCTTTATTATAAAAACTCTCAACAAACTAGAAATAGAAAGAGCTTACCTCAAAATAACAAAAGCCACATATGAGAAACCCACAGTCAACATCATGCTGAATTGGGAAAAGTTGAAAGTGTTCCCCCTGAGAACTGGAACAAGACAAGGATCACCACTTTCACCAGCAGAGCACTGGAAGTCCTCTCCAGAGAAATCAGGCAAGAAGAATAAATAAAGATGTCCAAATTAAAAAACAGGAAATTGAACTGTTGCTGTTTGCTGATGATATGATCATATACCTAGAAAACCCCAAAGGCGCCTCCAAAAACTCTTAGATTTGATAAACCGATTCAGTAGTCTCAGGTTACAAAATCAGTAGGACTGCTGTACACCAACATCTACCAAGCTGAGAATCAAATCAAGAACTGAATCCCTTTGACAACAACTGCCAAAAAAAATTAAAAAAAAATAAAAAAATTAAAATCCTAGGAACATACGTAACCAAGAAGGTGAACAATCTCTATAAGGAGAACTACAAAACACTGGTGAAAGAAATCACAGAAGACACAAACAAATGGGAACACATCCTATGCTCATGGATTAGAAGAATAGGTATTATGAAAATGACCAAACTTTCCAAAGCAATCTGCAGATTCAGTGCAATTCCAATCAAAATACCAGCATCATTTTTCACACAATTAGAAAAAACAATTCTAAAAAATTATATGTAATCAAAAAAGAGCCTGAACAGCCAAAGCAATCCTAAGTAAAAAGAACAAACCTTGAGGCATCACATTACCAGACTTTAAATTACACTACAAGGCTATAGTTACCAAAACAGCATGGTACTGGTATAAAAGTAGGCACATAGACCAATGGAACAGAATAGAGAACCCAGAAATAAAGTGAAATACAGAGTCAAATGTTCTTTGACAGCACATACAGAAACATAGATTGGGTAAAGGGTACACTTTAATAAATGGTGCTGGGAAAACTAGCTAGCCATGTGTAGAATAAAACTGATCCTTATCTCTTATATTATACAAAAATCAACTCAAGGAGGATCAAAGGTTTAAATCTAAGGCTGGAAACCATAAAAATTCAGAAGATAACTTTGGACTTTGGCTTAGGGAAAGAATTCATGTTTAAAACCCGCAAAGCAAAATGCAACAAAACCAAAAATAAATACATGAGAATTAATTCAATTGAAAAGCTTCTGCACAGCAAAAGAAGTAATTATCAGAGTAAACAGACAGCTAAGTTCTTGTGCTGTGTTTTTCAGCTCCATCAAGTTGTTTATGTTCTTCTCTAAGCTGGTTATTCTAGTTAGCATTTCATCTAACCTTTTTCAAGGTTCTTAGTTTCTTTGCATTGGGTTAGCACATGTTCTTTCAGCTCAGAGAAGGCTGCTGCCATTTTTCAGAGATGCCCTGCCCAGCAAGGAGGGAGTCTAGTCACAGTCTGCCTACAAAGATGTTGCTGAGCTGCCGTAGGCTCCCCCTAGCTGCTGTGTAAAGTTCTTTGTGCTTTTGTTTACACAGGTAAGGTTAGAGCTGCCTTGGTAATGGTGGACACCCTTCCCCGCACTGAGCTGGACTGTACTGGGTCGAGCTCAAACTGCTGTACTGGCTGTGAAATCCCTAACCAGTGGGATTCAGTTTGCTGGTCTCTGTGGGAGTGGGACCCCCAAGCCAGATCACCTGGCTCCCTGCCTTCAGCCCCTTTTCTCTCAGGGGTATGTGCAGGTCTGTCTTGTAGGCACTCCAAGTGCCAGTCAAAATGGTTGCTCAGATTTGTGCTGGGAACCCACGGCATCAGTTAAATTGGCCACCCAGATTTGTACTGGAAACCTGCAGCACCTGTTGGCAGGCGGGCATCTCCTGGTCTATGGGCTGTAAGGACCACTGGGGAAGCACAGCATCCCAACCAGAGCTCCTGAGTGGCTGAAAAAGTCACCAGTGGCCTCCATTGGGTAGGAGGGAGGGCTCTCCATCCTGTTTCACTTCCCGGGTGAGGTGGTGCCCCACCCTGCCTCAGTTTACTCTCAATGGACTACACCCACTGTCCAACCAGTCCCATTAAGGTGAACCTGGCACCTCAGTTGGAAATGTGGAGATCACTCGCCTTCTGTGTTGCTCTCACTGGGAACTGCACTCGGAGTTCTTCCTATTTGGCCATCTTGGTGAAAGTCAAGGAGCTCTTTCAACACTTAGCTATTTACAACTCTGTGTTAACCTGAACTTTGTGCTTGTACTGAGCCTAAAGATCAGCCAAAGGTGAAAACTCTGGGTCTTCCCTTGTCCTTTCTGACATGCATCCTGCCCTGGGCATATATGTGGCGTTCTAACTTTCCCAGTATAGGTAGGCATGCTTCAATTCCCTACTTTACCGAAGAAACTTTCCCTCTGGCTTTTCATCACAGGATGTTGTCTCAACTAATTTTTTGCCCTAGGCGGCAGTTGTTCATTTGCCTTATGATGCTTTCAAGGAATGCCCTTTGCATAGCCACTTCTTTACCTTGAGAGGGTGACATCTATTGATTTTGACTTTTTAATAACCACCATTCTTGCAGGAGTAAGGTATCTCATTATGGTTTTTATCTGCATTTCCTTGATAATTAGTGATGTTGAGTATATTTCAATATGATTCTTGGCCATTTGTGTACCTTTTGAGAAATGTCTATTTTTGTAACTTGCCCACTTTTGATGTGATTGTTTTTTTTCTTGTTGATTTGAGTTCCTTGTAAATTCTGGATACTAGTAGATGTAGTTTGGCTGTGTCCCCACCCAAATATCATCTTGAATTGTAGCTCCTATAATTCCCACATGTCATGGGAAGGATTGGTGAGAGGTAATTGAATCATGGGTGTAGGTCTTTCCCGTGCTGTTCTTGTTATAGTGAATAAGTCTCACAAGATCTGATGGTTTTATAAAGGGGAATTTCCCTTCACAAGTTCCAAATTCTTTTCTATTGCCTGCTGCCATCCGTATAAGATGTGACTTTGCTCCTCCTTGCCTTCCATAATGACTGCGAGGCCTCCCCAGCCATGTGGAACTGTGAGTCTATTAAACCTCAATCCTTTATAAATTACCCAGTTTCCAATATGTCTTTATTAGCAGCATGAAAACAGACTAATACATTAAATTGGTACCAGTAGGGTGGGGCACTGCTGAATAGATATCTGAAAATGTGGAAGCACTTTGGAAATAGATAACAGGCAGAGGTTGAAACAGTTTGAAGGCCTCAGAAGATGACAGAAAAATGTGGGAAAGTTTGTAACTTCCTAGAGACTTGTTGATGGGCTTTGACCATAATGCTGATAATGATATAGACAATGAAATTCGGTCAGGCTGAGGTGATCTCAGATGGAGATGAGGAACTTGTTGGGAACTGGAGTAAAGGTGACTCTTGCTATGTTTTAGCAAAGAAACTGGTGGTATTTTGCCCCTGCCCTAGAGATTTGTGAAACTTTGAACTTGAGGAAGATGATTTACATTATCTGGCAGAAGAAATTTCTAAGCAACAAAGAATTCAAGAGGTGATTTGGGTGATGTTAAAGACATTTAGTTTTAAAAGAGAAAGAGAGCATAAAAGTTCATAAAATTTGCAGCCTGACAATGTAATAGAAAAAAAATCCCATCTTCTGAGGAGAAATTCAAGCCTGCTGCAGACATTTGCATAACTAATGAGGAGCTGAATGTTAAACTCCAAGACAATGGGGAAAATGTTTCCAGGGAATGTCAAAGACCTTTGTGGCAGCCCCTCCTACCACAGGCCTGGAAGCCTATGAGGACAAAATGGTTTTGTGGGCCAGGCCCAGGGCCTCCTACTATGTGCAGCCTAGGGACTTGGTGTTCAACATCCTAGCCACTCTAGCCATGGCTGAAAGGGGCCAAGGTATAGCTTAGGCAATGGCTTCAGAGAGTGCAAGCCCCAAGCCTTGGCAGCTTCCATGTGATGTTAGTCTGCAGGTGCACAGAAGTCAAGAATTGAGGTTTGGGAACCTCCACCTGGATTTCAGAGGATGTATGGAAACGTCTGGATGAGGAGGCAGAAGTTTGCTACAGAGGTGGGACCCTCGTGAAGAACCTCTACTAAGGCAGTGCACAAGGGAAATGTGAGATTAAAGCCCCCACACAGAGTCTCCACTGGGGTACTGCCTAGTGAAGGTGTGAGAAGGCCACTGTCCTCCAGGCCCAGAATGGTAGATCCACTGACCACTAGGGAGGGATAACATCAGGAGAAATACATGCTGTAGGTGATGCGGGGGTGGAGGCAGCAAACCACCGTGGCATGTGAATACCTATGTAACAATCCTGCAATATCTGCGCATGTACCCCAGAACTTAAATATAATTAAAAAAAAAAAAAAAGAGCTCCTGAATCCCAAGCCAATTTGCAAACACTGGGAAAGTTTGTTCTTTTCTTTTCTTGGCTCCAGGCATTGAAGGCAACGTCTGTCAACACTAGCCAACCACAAGCTAAAGGAACAAAGAACTCAGGATACATTAAAAAAATACAGACTTTACAAAAATAGTTTAGAAAAGTAAAGAAACAAACCACTACAATCCACAGCAAGCTGAAACAGAATAATAAACAATAAAGAGAGGGAAGAATCTGATTTTCAGAGTTACTATATTAAATATGTACAGTTTTCAGCAAAAATTTTGTAGTATGCAAAGAAACAAGAATGTATGACCTGTTCAGAGATGAAATGAACAGAAACTGTACTTTAAAGTGGCTAACACTTTTTTCTTCAACTTTTTAAGTTCTGGGCTACATATGCAAGATTTTTATATAGGTAAAACTGTGCCGTGGTGGTTGCTGCAGAGGTCAATCCGTCACCTAGGTATTAAGCCCAGAATCCGTTAGGTATTCTTCCTGATGCTCTCCCTCCCTCTCCCTGCTCCCCCTCAACAAGCCCCATTATGTGTAGTTCCCTACCATGTGTCCATGTGTTCTCATTGTTCAGCTTCCACTTATAAGTGCGAATGACTATTTTTTGAAACCAGATCAAGATCAAATTAATCTTTTCTAAGACACCATTTCTTCCACCAGGAAGACTTAATTGATCCATCTTTACA
>CAUYLG010014805.1:0-56102 GCA_963573385.1 Cacajao melanocephalus | reverse complement strand
GCCTGTATTTTAAAGCTACAGATTCCCAGGTTCTGTGTCTACAAGTAGATCTGTCTGGGTGGTCTGGGAGGCCCTGAGTTAATGGGGAGAAATGCCAGATATAGGTGATGGAGAGGAAGGCAGCAAACCACATTGCCATGTGTGTATCTATGCAACAATCTTGCATGTTCTTCATGTGTACCCCCAAACCTAAAACACAATTATATATATATATATATAAACAATATCTGCCTCAACTATCGTTTAATTTTCAGATAGTTAAAAATAGATACAGATACATGTGCGTAGTGCAATGCCCAACACAAAGAAGGTTTGCAATATAAATGTGATCTTTCAGCAGCGCAGGCATGTGGTGAAACCGAGAAGGGTATCAAGAGCAGCCCGTAGCACGGGCCTCTGTCTTCCCTAGGTTAGTTCTCTGAAGAACGGATGGTTGATTCACTGTACGGTCCTGAGTGCATGGCCTGACACTCTCAACTCTCTAGGGTTTATCACCGTTCCCAGGGGGTCACTCCTTTTCCTAACAAGCTTGGATTCATATTCAGAGCTGTATCTGCTTACACTGGGAGCTCTCCATGTCTTTGCCCCTCTGTCACTCCTTCATAAGCATTTGTTAAAGTCTGGCTTTCTGCTTACTACATGAATCTGTGGACTGTTTCTGGAGCAACTGAAGGTGACGGGAGAAAAAGAGTCATAACCTCATTGTGTTGGCTGGAATCTTGAGGAAGCAGAAGCCAAGACGGAGCATGGGAGCAAGCAGATTATGGGAGATAGTAACTCCCCTGAGAGATGATGGTACCAGGGAGCAGGAGGAGGCAAGGACAATATTTGGAATGCAAGGCAGGTCTAACGTGTGTGAGGGAGCAGGAAGAGCCTTCTGTTATGCTGCAATTCTGAGAAAGTCTTGACCAACCCAATGAGGAGCCCTGAGATCCTTCCATGCTCAGTCATGAGCTGGAAGTTGCCAAGAAGAACATAGCTTTGGCTCATGTGTTTTCATGGATACTAAATGCGCTGTACAAGAGGCTGTTGGCCAACTGCCTTTCCCCAGCCGACTACCTGTTCTCTCTTGAAGGGCATCTGAATTACGCATCTCCTTGGTGACTACACGTGACTGCAGGGGTTTCTTTAAATTAAGACCAAAAATATCAAATGGGCCCATCCTACCACTTTTCCTTATGCATCACTCTTCTCCCTCTGAGATTACTTCACGTCTTCTCTGCTCACGTCAAAGGTGTTCCCCTCTCTTCCTTTCTTACCTAGATAATTTCTCTACCTTATTTCCCTGCAACAATAAAAATGATCAGAAATAATCCACTACTCTAACTCTATCACCCTTTCTGTGACTGTAAAAAAAGTCAGAAACAATCCACTATTCTAACTCTATGACCCTTTCTGTGTCTGCTTTCATACACCCTGCCTTCTTGCCCACAGCAGTGATGAGCTGTGCCTGTTCCCATTGGAAGTCACCCTCCACTCTTGTGCTGAATCCCCTCCTGCTTGATTGCTCAACAATCTGCTACTTTTCTCCCCTCATCATCCCAGCAGAGAAATATCTAGTGATCACCCTGGCTCAGTTCACATCGTACTTTTCCATTTGTCTTGGAGTAATACTCTGTGAGCTGATTGTCCAAATGCTTCAGCTTAATTTCTTCACTTCCAAATTTTTCTTGATCTCATTCCAATGAGGATTTTGTCTCCACCGTGCTAGTAAATTTTTTTTTTGTCAAGGTCATCTCAGACTACACCTTATTTGACCTCCTAGGCACTTTTGGCAGGGGATTTTTGTTTGCTTGCTCTTTTTTTTTTCTTTTGAAACTCTTTCTTTACTTGATTCCTGAGATGTTGTGCTCTTGGTTTTTAAATTCTTCACTGGTCACTCCTTAGCCTCTGTCTTAGTCTTTTGAGGCATTTGTGTATTTCTTAAACTTAGTGACTTATAAACAACAGTAACTTATTTCCCACAGTTTTGGAGTGTGGGAATCCAAGATCAAAGTGCTGGCAGATTTGTTGTCCGGTGAGGGTGCTCTTTCTGGTTCATGGATGGTGCCTTCTCACTGTATCCTCACATGGTGGAAAGGGTGAGGTAGCTCTCTGGGGCTTCTTTTATAAGGACACTAATCCCATTCATGAGAACTTAAACCTTATGACCTAATCACCCCTTGCAGGCCCTGTCTCCTAATACCATCACATTGCGGATGAGGATTTCAACATCTGAATTCTGAAAAACCCAAGCAGACCATACACAGTGTCCATTACTAGTTTCTCTGGATCTCCATAATCTTGTAAATTGGAGTGCTGCAAAGAATGGCTTTCATACCTCCGTCCTACATAAGGTTGTTCCCTAAATGATCTCATCTACTTCCACATCTTTAGCCTCTGTTTACTGACATCTTTCATCTCTAGCTTCTTATCTTCGTTGAACTCCAGACTGGAGTATCCAGCCATCTCCACTTGGATACCTAACAGATATTTGAAAATCAACAAATTCAAAACAAAATTTTTGACAGCTGCCCTTTCTCTAAAACTCCCTCTCTCCCATTTATCCAGGTATTTAGGCCATAACTCTTACAGTCATTTTTGACTGTCTTTCACACCCACATCCATACTAGCAGTAAATGATCCATGGTTGACTTTTGAAATGTATCTGGGATGTGATTCCTTTTCAACTCCTCCAGCTCCACCTTCTACTCCAAGCCAAAGAACCTCTCCTGGCACTACTGGGATAGCCCCTCACTGGTCTCACTGCAGCCCCTAGGGTCTCCCTAGGCTCTAGTCTTCACACAGCAGGAGGTCTGCTAACAAGCCTCCCAATTGTTGCCATCCCCTAGTATTCCAATTATAAACTATCCCTACATTTAGTGGTCTAAAACAGCAACCATTTGAATTATATCTCATAGTTTGTGGATTGGGAATCCAGGCAATGCTGAACGAGGTGATTCTACATGGCATCAGCTGAGGGCACTCAAGAGGATTCAGCTTGAGGCTGGCCTGGCATAGAGAGTTCAAGACAGCTTCACTCTCATGACCAGCACTTTAGAGGGGGAACTGAAAGGCTGGTATCCACTGGGCCCAGTGGGCCCCCCTCTTTCTCACCATGTAGTCCAAAACTCTCCAGCAGGACTTCTACGTGGTTGCTAAAGGCTCCTAGAGACCAGAATGACATCTGGCAATTCTTCTAAAGCCTAGGTCCTCAACCAGCTCAGCATTGCTTCTGCCACTGTCTCTGGGCAAAGCTGTCATGGGCCAGCCAGGATCCAAGGGGAGGAGAAATACACCTCTCCTCTCCATAGGATATGTGACCTCCGTGAATTCACCAAATTAAAAATACAATTGTGTGTGACTTAAAGCAACAGAAATTTATTTTCCTGCATTTCTGGAGGTCAGAAGTCCTAAGTCACGTCATCAGTGGGGTTGTGCTCCTTCCAGAGGCTTTAGGGGAGAATCTATCTTTGCCCTTTCTAGCTTCTGGTGGCTCCAGCCATTCCTTGGCTTGTGGCAGTGTAATTTCAACCTCTGCTTTCATCTTCTCATGGCTTTCTCTTACGTGAGTGTCTCTTTTGCATGTCTTTTATAAGGAAACATTGGATTTAGAGTCTTCATGGATAATCTGGGCTGAATCTCATCTTGAGATCCTGAATTACATCTGTGAAAACTCTTTCCACATAATGCCATATTCACTTATTCTGCATATTATAATGGAATGTGGACGTATCTTTTGAGGGGTCCACCGTCCAACTCATTACAACCTGTCCAATAAGAATTTGGATCTAAAATTCAGGGCTCTTGGCAGCAGCTGCAGGCTCTCGTCTTGTCTTCAGGTTCTCTTCCCTGAGTACTATGCTCTGCGATTCTAACTGCATTGCCACTCTAACTGCATTTCCTTTGCTCCTTTCATTCCAGTCATCTTACCTTCCTTGCTGGTTTTTGAATATTTTTCCAATACAAAATATTTGTACTTGCTGGAAAATTTGCAAAGCATTTACACAAATCAAATCGCCCCCCTGTTCATTCAGGCATCTGTTCAAAGGCCACTGCTCAGAGAGGTCTCTCACCTGGCCTGGCCCAGCTCCATCTGGGCACCCCACCCAACTGCTGGTCATCATCATTGTTGCCTGACCTGACATTACCTATGATTTGCTTATTCTTTATCATTCCATTAGAATGTATTTTTTCTGTTTCACATGCCACTAACACATTAGCCCCTAGAAGAGTGTTTAGTACTTCAAAGTCCCTAAGAAATGTTTGTTAAACATTGAGGAAATCAAGGAACTCCTCTGTGTTCAAGGAGCTTAACAGGGATATGGGGAAACCAGGTAGTGATTGATAGAGTTACTCTTATCCTCCCAGCCTGCTTGTTAGAAAGAGTTTAACTTGACTTGTATTTATTTCCTATAATTGCCTGTGGAATAAAGGGAAAGAAAAATCCCAAAAGTAGTGACAGAAAATTGGGTATAGGAGCTTCCTTCCCATTGCTAACACTGGCAGTCCCCCATCCCCTCTGCATGACTTAAGTATATCAATGTAGTCAGGGTCTCAGTAGAGGGGGTTTTGGGTTTACAAAGGCTCTTGTGATGGTAGGGTGTGGGTAGGGTTGCAATGTTTAGTTAGAGCAGATCCTTTCTACTGAGAATTCCAGGATGAAAATAAATTTAAAATACCATGGTTCTGGCCGGGCACATTGGCTCACTCATGTAATCCCAGCACTTTGGGAGGCCAAGGCGGGCTGATCACGAGGTCAGAAGTTCAAGACCAGTCTGTCCAACATAGTGAAACCCCATCTCTACTAAAAATATACAAAATTAGATGGGTGTGGTGGCAGGCACTTGTAACCCCAGGCTGAGGCAGGAGAATCACTTGAACTTGGGAGGTGGAGGTTGCAGTGAGTCTTCCAGCCTGGCGACAGAGCGAGACTCCGTCAAAAAAAAAAAAAAAAAAAAAAAAGAAAGAGAAAAAAATACCATGGTTCTGCCAGTAGGCTCTTCTATTCTTTATTAAATCCCCAGCACAGAGCCTAGTGCCTGTCATATTATAGCCACTCAATAAACATTAGGAAAATAATGAATTTTATTGAGAATTATATACATGGCATCTGTTACAATCAAATGTGAGACTTGATGCTGCTGATGGGACTCTAGCCAATTCCAAGTACTACTTATAGGATGGGCTCTGGGCCAAAGGGGATAGGGGCATCCTGGAGAAGTCTGTTTCATCCTGCACTCACTGTTGCAAGATGGTTACGATTGCTGTAGTTGAAGCCACAGAGACCCCACATGAGCTGGCTAAAGCCCAATGGCCACCATGAAGGAAGTACTGTGGGGGATCTCACAGAATCCACGGGTCTGAGTCAGCCAGGAAACCCAGCTGGGTCTCAGGAGGAAGTTGAGCTGGAGCCTGAGATGCTGGCAGCATCCCTCCACCCTGCATCTCAGTGTTTCCCTGCTGCACATTGGCATCTTTCTCTCCTACTGGATAACAGTTTTCTACATATGGCAAAAGACATGGCCACAAGCAACATTCAAGATTTATGGCTTTAGTGAAAACAGGAAAGCTTGAGTGACTCTCATAGACTCAACTTCCGAAATTGAGGAGAAGGGAATTGTCAGTCCAGCGGGTTACAGGTGTCACATCCTGAACAAGTCCACTGTGGTTAGAGGGTAGGGTAATATAAGAACACTGCATCTCATGTGGAACTTCATGAATTGGGGGAGGGAAGGATGGCTCTTTTAGAAGGGCAGCACACTGTAGAGATGACAGTGCCTTAGTTCTCTGCCACAGCCCCTGGAATAGGTACAATGGATCCACATGCAGGGCCTCCTGAGAGACAGTAGCTGCATTTTCCTCTACACAGCCATGCCTTCTGTCTGCAGATGATTGTGTGTTGCCCAAAGACCAGCACATTCCTATACTTCATAGCTCATGTGCTGGTCTAAAAGGAAATCATGGGCCAAATCAGATTCTTTTCTAGGCAGCTTGGAATTTGGAAACTTGGAGACTGATGGAGTAAGCAGTGGAGTAGAGGCGGAAGGGGTGCTTTGGCAGGTGATATCAGGTAACTTGGGATCAGCAGGATAGCCAAACCCACGTGCAGCTCAAAAGTACGAGGAGGCAGCAGCCATATGGAAGCAAAGGGGGCTGCTCAGTGGCATGAGGCTGGAACCTGTGGATACAGAGACAGAGGCCAGCTGTCATGATAGAAGGAAGGCTGAAGTGGGGTGGGGCCAGAGATGTGACTCTTAAGAGAGGGGCCAGCCACTAGTTCCCAGTGCTTCCTGGGTTCCTGCTGGCATTCTCAGTCTTAATGCACCTGCAATCTGAGAATAAACTCTTTTGTATGCGTAAGCTTGAGTAGGTTTCCTTGAAACTGGGACACATTTGAAGGAAGAGATATGTCTTTATCATAACAGAACCAGGCCAGGTTCTGAAGCACAGGTCAGAAAATCAAGGGACTGGATGTTCACTGTGAAAGGTAAGGAGGTGGAGAAGATATCTCCCATTACGCAAATGAAAAAACTAGTGACCATATAGTTAGACATCTTGAAGGAGGTCAGACTGTGGATGAAATAATTCAAACCAGTTTCTTTGACTCTATGCCAATGACTTTTCATTTTGTTACAGCACCCTCACCTGCAGCAAAACTGATAGAGTTCTAGGGTCCTAGGACTTTAATAGATAGGGCAGAATAGCATTTATAAGAAAAACTCTACAGAGAGAAAATAATGCTTTTACTTAGGCCCCAGTAAAAGTGACACCTTGTTTGGAAGAAAATTTAAATTTATTTGCTATGTTGTCACACACACACACACACACACACGTGCACAACTCACAAAGAGAAAAAGTACATAGTTCACCATTAACTCATTATTCTCCCTGAAAAATGTTTTCATTATGATAATTTTCCCAGAGTAATTGATCAAATAACTTTAATACTATGAAGAATATGATTTTTAAAAACGATCTTTCTAAATTAATTTTACTGTTTAATTTAAATGTAGCATTTATTGCTTAATCAGTGCCTGTGGTGGGTTGAATGGTGGCCCCTGAAAAGATATGTCCATGTCCTAATCCCCAGAACCTGTGACTGTGACCTTCTTTGGGAAAGGGGTGTTTTCAGAGGTAGTTAAGTTAAAGGTCTTGAGAGGAGATCATCCTGATCATCTGGGTGGGCCCTACATCCAGTGCTAGTGTCCTTGTGAAGGAGAGGTCAGAGGCACAGAGAGGTGGAGACGGAGGCAAACTGGAAGGCAGCCCCACGCCAAGCAACTCCTGGAGCCACCAGAAGCTGGAGAGGCATGGAAGGAATTTTCCCAGAGCCTTCAGGGGAGCTCACATCTGCCAACACCTTGAAGCTCAGCTTCTGAGTTCCAGAACTGAGAAAGAACAAAATTCTATGGTTTAAAGCCATGCAGTTTATGCTAATTTGTCATGGCATCCCCTGGAAACTAGCACAGTATTCCTACTTTTTCTTTTAAGAAAATCTTTATTTTCTGTTGCCTTTATTTTCTCAAGCTAATTCCTAATATTTGCTTTGTGACTTGGTCATGTTTTTTAAAGCATTTATTAAGTATTTTCAGTATGTTTCAGGCATTATGTTGAGGGCTTTATGGGATTATGTTGTTTAAACTTCACTATGAATTTCTGAGTTTATAACATTCTACCCTCTTTCTGTGCACAGGAAGCCTTAGAGAGGTTACACTGTTTTTCGGTGGCCACAAAGCTGGAAGGTGGAATGATCAGGATTTGACCTTGGGCATCTCATCCTTCAGGCTAGGTTTTGAATGGGAAGCTACTGCTCCAGCTACTTTTAAGGCTTGAGCGACTTAGTGCCTTGGGAAATCCAGTTGCCTCTGTGGCTCATTATTTGCTCACCTTACCTGATCTGCATGGGGTGGCACCTGTGCACTGTCCCTCACATCCCAGTGCCTCCCTTGCCAAAAAGAGCCACTTACCTCAGTGCCTCTTCTCTGGGCATCTTAGCTTCTGTTCAGCTCACATCTGCATCGCAGGCCCTTCCTCCAGTCTGAAATGACCTGAGAGGTTCCTGTGGAGATGATTCCAAGGCGACATGCCTTGAGTATCTCTGTCCAGTAAGGTTAAGGATACAATGTAGCAACCAGTGTCATAATCTATGAGGGCCTTCCTCTCAGCTGACAGAGTAAATTAACATGATTACTTTTTGCATAAAATATTAGGACTCATCCTTTCGATTCTTCCGTTAATTGTATCAAAGTGCTAGGGTTAGGCTTTCTCTTTCTCTCCTTTAAATCTTCTGAACATGGAAAATGGAATTTGAGTAAAGAAAAGCATTTGTCGAACACTCTTACACAGCAGTTTTCTTATGTCAAACTTGGCTGGTTAGGATTGTAACAATCCTTAATGGATTGTTTTCTTGACATAAGGTGTTATTTCTTGATATAAGTTGACAAGAAGGTAAGCAGAGCAATTAAACTCTAAACCACCTCTTTCCTCTGACTCTATTGGATTTGTTCATGAAGTTGTGCTGTCTGGGGGTTCCCTGGCTGTCCGTGTCATTAACAATCCCCTTTCTGCCAAGCCCCTCACAAATGATGTAACATATTTGAAGACAACCTAACAACGTTCTAAAATCTTGAAGAAGCAGGAGAGGAAAGTAGACATCATGACTAATGCTGGCTTTAAATTAAAAATACTATTCCTAACACACACACACCCCAAAATTAACAAAAAAAAAAAAAGAAGTGCATATCTAGTGGAGATTATTTATGTAAATGCTTTCAAGAATGGGCCTAAAGATATTTTTCTTCTCAGCAGCCTTTTGAGCAGTTTCTATCTTTTTCATCTGTTTTCATCTAAGCTGCACTTTAATGTCTTTTAACTGTACAGTTTTATGTGTCACCACTGATGCTAGTCACCAGATAAATACAGCAGAGTGCTGGCGTAGATCTTCTTTATGGGGTATATATACACGAAGTTGCTTCTGCATTTGTACACGTGCTCCATATTTTTGGAACCTGAAGCTGACAGGAGAAATAATAAACCAACTTTGTAAAGTAACATATTCCCGATAGTTTAAGGCATTGAGGAAATCTTGGCAACCCTGTTTATTATGATGTATAGACAGCATTCATTCAGCAGCAAACGTTTATTTTGTGATTACCAAGTTCTAGGCCTTCTGCTAGGCTTTGGAGATCCCACTGTGACTAAAATATGCACTGGGCTTGAGACTGTTAAGGTCACAACAGGCAGGCCTGGGTGTAAAGAAACTGAAACAAAACAATGCGATAATTTAAATAGAGTATCTTGGGAGCACAGAGAGGAAACGAGGCACATTTTTTAGGAGGACAGTCAGAAAAGGCCTCAGAGCACAACCAAATTCAGCATCTTCCTGAGAAACAAAGAGTTAACCGAGGTAGATTCAGAGCTGCAAATAGCACTTATTCTACCAAAAAATAGGACAGTAAATGGGTGACAAATTGCTCCATGTTTATTTCTTTAAAAATGGAAATATTATAAGCCACCGTGAACAGTTTTTCCTGTTTGCCAAAGTCTTCCTCTAGCTCACATGGAAGGAGGAAATAATAAAAAGTTGCTGTGACAACTGCCTTCAAATATCAGAGGTGTGTCATGTGGGGAAAGAATAACACTTGCTCGGAGGTGCACCAGCGCATCATGGCTGAGACCCAGGGGAAAACTGACAGGAAATAGATTCTAGCTTCACGTGAGCAAGAGAGCTTGTCTGCTATGCCCAGCTCCCTTGTGGGCAGTGAGCTCTCCATCATTCAAGAAGATTCAAGCCCAGCTAGATGACCATGTCTGTAGGAAACACCCAATGGGCTTTTCATTGGAAATATGCATTTGTGCTGGATTAGGGAGCAGAATGATATTTTGAGGGAAAGGGTGAGACAAGAGGCACAGCAGTGGCATTTAGGACAAAGGATTCTTGCTTCTTCCTTGAGGTCTCCAAGGGGAATAATTCTACACCATTATCCACTCCTACTTCTTCAGGTTTCAGGAGGGAAAGAGGTATGGATGTTATCATTCCAATCCTCTAGGGGAGGAAGCCTCGAAAACACAGCAAGAGTAACATCCACCTTTCATCAAGGTAGGAGCACAAGGCTTATTTCATTATGAGATAGTGGGGGCTTGCAGTTTCTCAGAAGAAAGGGAGGCAGAAGGGCAAAGTAGTGTTTATTTATAAAGCCAGATTTTACATACAGTACCCGCCAAGGATTTAGTGCTGTGTTTCAAGTGAATAAATCCCTCCAGTGTCAGAGACATAAGACGTTGTCAAGCTGCCTGTGAGACAATGTGATCATAAAGTCTTAGAACTGAAATACCTCCAGTCACCTTGGTAAGAAAATAATCCGCTCTCAAGTGATGCTTTGAAGTTTAATGGAGTTGCTCCCTATCCAGTAAATGAAATCTGCTGTTGCTCTGCGACGGTGGTGTGCTGCTGCAAGTGTGGAGCAGGCAAGCTCCTTTCTCTCTCACTCCCAGTCCTCCCCAGGCTGACCCCAATCTGCTTTTATAGCCCCATTTCCCATAACTGTCCTCCACAAAGCACATGCGTCAGCCAAACCATCTACTCAGCCTGCCCAGGAAAGCAATGAAGAAGAGTTCAAGCCAGGGGACCTGCTGGGGCGGGGCAGGGAGTGCCTTCCTCCCTTGAACGTGGTTTTGGCTGAACTGACAGGATAAAGGTAAAGCAAAGGCCAGACTGGATTTGGTTATGTAGGCAGAGTTGGAGTCAATAATCAGCTCTGCATCTGGCCAGGTGAGCAGGGGTAGAAGTCTCGAAGAAATGTCTAGTCTAACAGCAAGACCCTGGCCATGTCATGGCTGAATCCAAGAGGGTAGAGAAAGGGGTAGGACATGTATGGTGATTAGCCTGATGTCAAGAAAGGAGGCTCAGAGGCTGGAGCTGGGGTATCAGCCAGCTCAGGGGCCATGAAGTCATAGGATTTATCCCCGGAGAATGGAGTTTCCCGAAAAGAGCTTGCGACACAATGCCGTTTCAATGTAGGACCAATCTAGACAGAGCTGAGTCTCATTAAGATAACCTTCTTTGCAGAAGGGAAGGGCACACCCAGGCCTCTTGTTTCTGCATGCCAGAATTCTGATTCCAGTCACCAGGGAGGGTCTGACCTTGAGGACCTGACATTTAGATATAATGATGGCCAGAGAGAATCTTCAACGTGGAGCCCTGTGAAGGAGACAAAAGGATTTAATTGTGACAAACTCACAATGTGTAATGAGAACTGTCCACGGTTCATTTTTCATTGCAGCAAAGAGCAAAGGCAACACCGTGAAAGCTGAGATAGGCATCTAGCTTCTTTTCACCAAGGAACTGGCGATCATCCTTACTGTGGTTTAACCCACTTAGACCTGACATAGATGGGATCTCTCTTGAGTGTTACCCATATTGCCATAATATCTGGGCTAAGATAAATATTTCTTGCTGAAGGAGCTTATCTGCCAACACACTTTTTCCCAAGGACAGTTTTAAGGCCTGGGTCATTATTAGTTAAGTTCTCTGGGAAGCCATACTTTCCTCTAATATGTTGCTCAAACTGCTGGTTATGATGGAGATGTCCCTGAGGCACATTTGACCCCTCCCTGAGATAGATGAGGCTAGGCGGATGGTCAGAAATTGGATCAGGAGGGTCTGTCAGACCAACAGGAAAACCAAGCCCACTGCCCTAGCTTCAGACTGTGGGCACTGGGGGTCGCTGAGGGTAAGCAGGGAAGTAGGTAAGTCAGGAAGCGGAGCATGGATGGTGGATGGCAGAGAAGCTGAATCCCAAGTACCTGTGGGCTCAGTATCTAATTTATCATCTTTCTCAAGAGGCTGGGCCTATTTCATCCTCCACTGGACAGATCACACACCAGGCAGAACAGGGTCCTGGACGTGGAGTGCCTAGTGTGTCCATGGTGCACAGACATAGAAGAAGATTCTCAAATACCTGAATTTGGAGATTCAGAGTAGAAATCAACAAAAATACAATTTGACAGTGAGGCAGTTCTTGGTGATGGGAACAGAGTCAGTCTTATTTCTGGAAATTTGTAAAGAAACCATTATATAAAGAATAAAATTTTGCCCTTTATTTGCCTGGCAGCTGAGGCTTTTTGACTTGAGTATAGTACAATTCTTTGGTATCTGGAGCCAGTGAGATTTCATGTTTCTAAAAAGAGTTTGCTCATGGCTGGCCCAGGGATGAAGAAATGGAGGAGGGGACTTAATGCAAAACTCTGTTCTCTTATTGAGAGGCCCAGAAGCGTACTTCCACCACTACCAACTGTCCTTCTACCATCACCAAGTTCATCTTGCGTAAGAAGCTCTAGCACTTTTCCAAATTCATGGCGAGATAAACTTGGTGGTGGTGGAAGAACACTAGAGGGTTCTTGGGGGTGATTAGTTTTTTCTTTCTGACTCTTGGCCTAGGATGATGAGGAAGGAACAAGGGCAATTGAAGTAGTAAAGTGAAGATGAATTTCTATCAAAACTATGAAATATACCTGGGTGCTCAAAGATGCTATGCTGGGGTAAGGTTATGGAGGTGGAAGTCTCTTGGTCAGAAGAAAGCAGGACCTGTTATGAGTAATACCACTGACGATAAAGCTGATATTGTTGCCCCAATATGGGTGATGTCTGTAATAGAACACACCAGCCACGAAACAGGGCCAATTCAGGCTTGGCAAAGATTAAAGGACATTTTCAGGTTTTCTAGATTTTCTTTTGGCACAAATGGACCTTCACAAGCAGCTTGGTATTTTGGCATCTTGATAAATAATCACAAAATTTCTGTCTCTGAAATATAAAGGGTGAATTGAAACTAGTGAGAAGAGGGATAGGTGGTAAAAAGGAGCAAACCCTAACATGCTCTGAAAAGAAAACACCATGCTAAAGCTCAGGAGCAAGAAAGAGTGTATTGCCTTCACTGGTTGAAGGTATTTTAGTATGACACGGTAAAGAATAAGGAATCATGAGAAACAGGTGCACGGAAATCCTTGCAGATCATTTTAAAGAATGTAAGAAATGAAGACTTTTAGTAAATTTTAAAATAGAGAATAAAGTGACATGTTCAGATTTGGAGTTCAGGTATCTAACAATGGTAGAAGGCTTGAGGATGGAAGGTCTATGGAATGAAACAGATAAGAGATGGTGAATATCTGAGCTGAGGCCTTGAGTGCAGGTATGGAGATGATGAGAAAGATGAAAAAACTAGAAAGGACAATTTTCCTTTCTAGCACGTGCCACAACACCTCGCTAATTTTTAAAATATTTTTGGTAGAGACAGGGTTTCACCATGTTGCCCAGGCTGGTCTTGAACTCCTGAGCTCAAACAATCTGCCTCGGCCTCCCAATGTGCTGGGATTATGGGTGTGAATTGGGGATGCATGACTATGACAAGTGTGTGAGGGGGAGAAGACAAAGATGACTGCCAGGCTTCTGCATTAGATGGTGGGTCCATCACAGCAAAGGCTGAAACAATCAATTATATTAGGGAAATTAGGTAAGGGAGAAGAAGGTTTTGGGTAAATTGGGGCACTCATTTTTAGATATGGTGAGTATGAGATATTATGAGACAAGCCAGAAATGTTACCCATCTGAAGTTCTGGTAGGACATCAAGGCTGGAGATTTGGATTTAGGAGCTATTAACCCATGGGTGGCAAGGAAGGTAATGAAGTGGAGGTGTCCACTAAGGGGAAGCCTCAAACGTATATGGCCCAGAACACATGGAGCCTGTGGTGTTCAAATGCTCACAGCATCAGAGAGCCATTAATTCCCTCCTGATTTGGACGGCTCAGTCAGATGCTGACTCAGCAGCTCAAGGTAAGTCCTTGGATCAGGTGGACACCAGCACTACGTCCCAGCCTTTCTAATAGTGTCATTTATTGAAAAAAGGAGGTTCCCAGTGCTATGTTGTCAGCTAGGTGTTCCCTGCCAACTTCTCCACTCTCCTGTAAATGTGCAATGCAATACACATTTATACAAAGTGACAGGGTCTCTCTCCTGGAGTCATTTCCATGATGGTAGCCATGGACTCCATGCAGCCATGTTGGGCCTGGGCAGAGCTCCTTGTGGATAAGAACCAAGGCTGTGTACACTTTGCTACTCTTATCTCATTGGTTTTTTCCTCAAGAACTCTTTTACACATTTTCAATGCATGACATTGGCAGCGGTGGTGGTGGTGGATGTGTGTGTGCACATGTGTGTGTCTGTGCCCTTTTTGCACAGCATCCATTCTTACCTCATGTGGGGGAGTAGGCTTGGCCAATGAATGAAATAACTTGAAGGCCAAGGTCTTTGCTAATATACCCAGGAACCTCACTGGGAATTAGTTTGAAATATCAGGAGTGTGTAATTTATTCTAGTCGGAAATTACTGTAGGATTTTATGCAAGGAAATGACACAGTTTTCAAATTTCTTTTGGTGGCATAATCAAAATTCCAAAATCAAAATAAAAGCCAGACCCTTCAAGAGTATCTTTGAAAGGAGGATCTCATAAAAGGATAGGGGTCCTGAAACCTAGGGCTCAGATTCTGCCTCTAGACACCCTTTTTTGTGAGTTTCTTTCTGACTTCTACTGTCTTGGCCAAATAATTTTTTCCTCAGACATTTTCCCTTATGTGTTCTCAATTTGCCCCTAGGACAAGGTCCAGCATTCTCACTCATTATTTTGAAATGTTATGAACGCTCAGTAACTCAAATACAACTTTGTTAAGATTTAGGTTTTGTTGTTGTTTGTTTTTGAGTCAGGGTCTCTGTCACCTAGGCTGGAGTGCAGTGGTGCAATCTTGGTTCACTGCAACCTCTGCCTCTCAGGCTCAAGTGATCCTCCTACCTCAGCCTCCCAAGTAGCTGGGACCACAGGCACGTGCCACAACACCTGGCTAATTGTTCTGTATTTTTGGTAGAGACGGGGTTTCACTATGTGGCCCAGGCTGGTCTTGAACTCCTGAGCTCAAGCAATCCACCTTGGCTTCCCAATGTGCTGGGATTACAGGTGTGAGCCAGCATGCTTGGCCAAAATTTAAGTTTTTAATGACAATTATTTTATAGCAAATAATTATTGGGTGTTTACTCAATGCAGGGAATTATCCTGAGTGCATTACATGCAATCACTTAGTCTTCATAACAACCCATAAGGTGAGTCCTGTGATGACTCCCATCTTAAGAGTAATGAAGGAAGGTAGAGGAAGAGTAAATAACTTTTCCAACATTTTTCAGCTAATTAGTGGTGGAGCCAGGTTATGAATGAAAATGGTTTGCCTCCAGGTCTCTTGCTCTGTTACTCTAATAAACATAACATATACCTAAGGGATTATGCAATCTACGGCCTGGCCTTTCAAGTTCACAGATCCCTTTCCATGAAGAGTCCATGGCATGTGGGGAGTAATTTCTGTTTCTGCTTCTAGACTCGGCCCTCTTTCTGGATGTCAGTTCAACACCCGTCACCTACTTTCTACATTCTGGAGTCCTGCCCGAGGCATCTGTTCTGTCTGGGAGACTGTCGACAGGAATTATGTTCTTTTTCTGTGTTGAGCCTACCTCCATGAAGGAGCAGGTCCCAGCTCTGTAATTCTATCCAGAGAGCAAATGCAAAATACATGCAGGGATTCCCCACCTGTTGGGGGGTCGGGCTGGTAATTTCCTGATTCCTTTAGTACAACTCCCACTGTTTTTATTTTTATTTTTTATTTTTTGTGGAGGGGTGACACAGTTCTTATAATGTTTTCTTGGCTGAACCATGGTGCTTGTTGTGATCTCCTCTGAATAGTTCGTAAGTGCCTAGCGGACGGCGATCTGTCCTCTGCTTCTATATCACTTAATGCATATTTGCACACACTGGGCTTATATAAAGTAAGTGTGAAATGAATGAATGAGGGCAGAAGTAAAATTAATGTAGGTCAGTCATGTTTAGCGTCCAGCCTCCTGCTCTCATGTCCCCCTCTCTTTCTCAATTTTTTAATCTGTTGAACACTTTTAAAATCAGGTCACATAACTTAGTGGTACCTTAATATATCCTTCCAGAATCTTCTATTAATTAACTTAGTGATTTAACAACACTGGACTTTATTGTTATTTTATAGTGCTTTGCTAATCCTTCATTTTTATTCTCACTTTATTTCCCTACCCCCTAATCTGAAATAATTTTTTACTATCTTCCATGAAGCACTTTTTATCCCTCATAATCAATACTAATTTCATCCTAAGATCATATTTTGAGATGGAGCTGTTTGCTTGGTTCAGGTTGGGAGATCAAGAGGCAGTTTGTAGAATCTGTGTTTTCAAAGAAAATTTCTTATTAAGATAATTATCTGCTAGGCTAGCGGGATAATTTCAATCACATTGTTGCAGAACTCACACGCGGATGTGTTTCCGCTTCAAGGTGACTCGGTCACTCTGCGAGAGAGACTGTCACAGCTTGGGAGAAGCTAGCACAGGCAGAAAAGGAAAGTAATCCAACAGGCAGGTGGCGTTCACCCCATTGGCCTGGATTTCTGTACAGTTGGCATGGCTGGGCTTGGTGTAGGGAGCCAGAAGCCCATCTCTCCAAGCTCTGGGAAGCATTTGACACGCTGTATGGAGTGAAGGTTCTAGGAACAAAGCCATCAATGGGAAAGGGCCAACAAGAGAAAAAGATGGGAGAGAGCTGGCCGAAAGATATCAAAGGTAATATTCAGGAGAATTGCAGTAATCTGAAAACATTCTTTGAATATTTGTGGGAAATTTGTGCTCTAAATTCCAAGTGCATTGTGAATGCAAGATACTTTGTCATAAAAACTTAAAAAGGTTTCAGTAGAATTTTTTAAAGATGAATAATAGGATTAACTTATTCATTACTTAAAAAGCTAAGTTCTTGCTATACAACTGCGGAACAGAAACAAAATTTAAAAAACATTTCTGTTCTTTCTGGAATCAGCATTTCCGAAAATTCAGGATAAGCCTTTCTTTTCTTGGCTTTGTTTATTTATTTTTTGGAGGATCAGGAGAATGTTATCAACTGGGTAATTATGCAAAGGTTCGCACGGGGAAAATGCAGAAAATGAACAAAACTCTGTAAAAAGGGAATATATATATAGCATCATGGCTTATTTAAAAAGGAGGCCTTCTGATTTATAAATATATCATGAGATGATGAGGCCGGAGGCAGAGTGAGCATTCCGAGGATAGAAATGGCCTTTGTCTATTTTCTCTGTGTTTACATGAGTCTTTTTCTTTTTTCCCATTCTCTGTTTTAAACAGCTAAATGCAAACTGTCCTAGTATCCTTTCTCCCCCTCCCTTTCTTTTCCTTTCTCTCCCTCTTCTTTCTTCCACATCTTTTTTTCCTCTCTTTCTCCTCCATCGGTCTCTTCTTCTCTCCCTTGTTCAATTTTCTTTCAAAATTTCCCTTTCAGGTAGCTCCAAGAATGCACGCTGATTTTTATTTCATTTCATCTTACTTTATTTATTTTTATCTTACATTCAGGGGGTACATGTGCAGGTTCATCATAAGGTCATTCTGCATGATGCTGGTGTTTGGGTTTCTATTGATTCAGTTACCCAGATGGTGAGCACCGTACGCTGCGGGAAATTTTTCAGCCCTTGTCCACTTTCCTCCCTGCATTTGGAGTCACCAATTTCTTTTGTTCCCATCTTTATGTTCAAGTGTACCTACTGTTTAGCTTCCATTTTTTAGTGAGAACGTGATACTTGGTTTTCTGTTTCGGCATTAATTCGCTTAGGATAATGGCCTCCAGCTACATCCATGTTGCCGCAAAGGGCATGATTTTATTTTTTATGGAGGTATTGTATTCCATGGTGTATATAGACCACATTTTCTTTATCTAAGCAACCTAAAATTACATTATTTTCTTCAGGCTTTATTTCTTTTGGGTGAGCTTATTGATTTGAATGCTCAGACTCATAGCAGTAGGTAATCATTAAATATATTTTAATTGGTTTTCTTGCTATAAAAGTTCTATTATGCATTTTATTTTTTTCTTTCCATTATTTAATTTGACCTTCCAAAGCACCCTGGGAAGGAGATAAAAGTGTCTCCCCCTGTTTTGTAGCCGGGGAAACTCAAAGATAACTTCACAGCTCAGGCTTCCTTGCCATGTGAACGGAAGACCTCAGAACTGGAGCCATGTTTTAAAATATCAAGCTTGTTGCCCTTTCCACCCTTTCCAGCTCCTGTGGAATTCTGCAGTAATCTCCTAACTTGCCTCCCACTTTTACTCTTGTGTCTCTGCATCTCTGCAATGTGTTCTCAAAGTAGAAGCCCAAGCAACCTTTAAAGATTCAGATCTGATGTTGCCATACCTTGGCGTAAAAGCCTTAACATCACTCATGGATAAAGACCAACATATTTAACCCACCTACAGGCTCCACATGGCTTGACCCAGGCACCTGCATCTCAGACCTGTCCCTTATTCCCCCTCTTTCTCTCCACTAGCACATCACTGTTCTTTCAGCAGCTTGGTCTGCTCTGCCCACTCCCACCATGGGCTCTTTATTCTCTCTGTATGAGATAATCTTTTCTTCCCCTCACTGCCTTCCAGTATTGGCTCAAGCATTGATTCTTTTAAAAAAAATCTCTGGGGCCAGGCGTGATAATCATGCCTATAATCCCAGCACTTTGTGGGGCTGAGGGAAGTGGATCACGAGATCAAGAGATCGAGACTATCCTGGCCAACATGGTGAAACCCTGTCTGTACTAAAAATACAAAGTTTAGCTAAGCATGGTAGTGCACACCTGTAGTCTAGCTGCTCAGGAGGCTAAGGCAGGAGAATCTCTTGAACCCGGGAGGCAGAGGTTGCAGTGAGCCGAGATAACGCCACTGCACTCCGGCCTGGCAACAGAGCACGACTCTGTCAAAAAAAAAGAAAAAAATAAAAAAAACACTCTATTTTTACCTCCATCACAGGTCAGATCCCTTTCTTCTATGATCTCAGAGCACGGTAGAAATTTCACCTTCATTGGATAGAATATTAAATACATTGCACAAATGTCTGATTAGTATATATTTCCCCTAACAGACCTTAAGCTCCATGAGGCCAGAAGCTATGTCTTTGTTTGTTTGTAATTTTATCTCAATAGATGCACAAAAAGTATTTGTGCCAGTGACAGTGAAATTGAGCTGTGCAGGGGCCCAGTAAATATAATTTTCCTATGTGATTCATCATGGGAGGATGTGGCTCTGGATCTGGTCAATTTAACAATTTCTTTAGAACACAGTGATTGATTAAGTGTGAAACACAGTGATTAAGTATGAAAAACAATGATTAAGTATGAAAATTGAGGACAGTTCAAGATAACCTTGAAGATTAAAATGAGAAGGTAGGAGGACACAAGTCTTCATGAGTAGAGTCAAACGCTATGATTTTGGTGACGTCTTTCCCAGTCCACTCAGGTCCAGTTGGGTGTTTCCTGCTCTTTTCCCAAGCCACCTTGTACACTCTGATTATTTAAATGACTGTCTTCATAAGTTGACCTTTGCCTCTTGAAACAAAAACTGTGCCTCTCCACCTCTTCACAGGACTTCTAACATGGTGGACATTTAGCTAGTATTTGTTGAATGAATAAATTTGAACTTATTAAGGAAAGCCAGACCATACCTACATATCATCACGAAGTACTGACCTAGGAAGTGTTGGGCAAGGGTTGAAAGGTTGTTAATGGATGGATCACGAGCTCACTGGGAGTCAGTTGCGACATCCTTCGCTTACATGTTCCTCCTGTAATACATCTGTTTCACTGAAGGGCGATGAGAGAGAGGGCTTAAGAATCTGAATGCGCTTATTGTGCTCATCTCAGATTCATTTTATCTTCCACAGAAGACCTGTGGTTTGGTAAAAAGAAAAAACGATGGGTTTTGTTGTCATACAAATCTTGGTTCTACTTCTTGTCACTTGTTAGGTCTGTGACCTCAGACAATCCTTATCATTTGTTAAATCTGTGACCTCAGACAATTCTGGTCATATGTTGAGTCTGTGACCTCAGACAATTCACCCAGATGGTTCACTGTGGAATAGAGATAATAATATCTTCTTCTTGAGGTTGTCACCTAGCTTGTGAGACAGGTACACCTTTCATTACCCTGTGAATGTTCTCAGCCTTTCCTTTTCCTACTCCGTATAGCCCCAACCACCCCATCAAAGAAAATGTCTTTGTTGGCAGCCAGCACAGTTTTTCTTCCTCCTTCATCCAAATGAGAATTCTGTCTTTGACAGCTGGTTCTACAGTTTTTGTGATGTAGAATCAACTGAATGAGTAGAAAGAGACTTGACTAGAAAAGTGGGAGGTAGCAGAGAAAGGAACGAAAGACTAGGGCCTGGTGGCAGGGACTTATTGGGAAAAACAGTAAAGGAGAAAGGACTTACAGAGTGCCTACGTAAATTGGTTATGAGTAACACATAAACAACAACAAACTGTGGAAGGCCACAGGAAGCCTCGGAGGAGGAAGGCCTCTCCATGCCTCATGTTCTGGTGCAGGGGGACCTCGGCTCTGTTACCATAAATTTTGTGCTCAAGGATGTAAAACCCCTTTGTAGCACTATGACACAGCCAGACTTGTAGGCTCCTTGTAAGGTCGGCGTTCTACCAGCTGCCTATAGATAATAGGCTAAAGATAACCACATGTTCTTGTTTTGTGAAACTCCCAAACAACCACTGTTGTCAATCCTTAGGATGAAAAACCAGTTTCGGCTCACTGATTCACTCCACAATCACTCCACCCCTACCCTGTAGATCAAAGTGATTATAATAAAAAAATAGTGTGGATGATCAGATCTAGTGGCCTTCACTGCCTCCACCAGAGTAATAAAGCGATGGCCCCCGGTCCCACTCTTTGCACTCTTAATCTGTCTTTTTCTCATTCCTTTGTCGCCGTCGAACTCAGAGTACCCACGGGTGATGTAGGGCTGGCCCCCTACATTCTGGTGCCCAACGTGGGGCTCATAGATTCCTTACATTCTGGCACCCAACGTGTGGGGCTCATGGATCCCTACTGGGCTCCTGGAGGAATCTGAGGACATTGGAAGAGGAGGGCTCCACGACAGCTGCAGGGCAGGGGAGAGCTGGAGTTGGGAGTCAAGGTGGTTTGGTTGTTTGTTTTGGAGAAGTGTTGCTCTATATTATGAATTGGATTCCCTTTTATATAGTTTAAAGAGTTAAAATTGCTATCCTCTCGATCCTTATTTATGATTTGCAGACTGTAATGGTTTGAATGAATGGACTACTCCAGAACTGGGTAGGTAGAGGCCCAGATCTTATTAGGTGTAGACCTAAATAAGAAAATGTATGCAGCCCATTGGACATTGCTTGAAACATGGAATACACTTAATACATTAATCCCATTGTCCTCACACCCAGTGGTCTTAATGACACCATCCTGGGTTAGGTTGACAAAGTGATGTGGCAGATGAAGCAAGTCACTGATGCAGATCACGCCTAACGCTCCTTTTGCTTCAATTATTTTACTATTTCTAGGGAAAATGGTGTTTGGCCCTTGAATTATTTGGATAATTGATGAGTGGCCACTTTAGTTGCCCTAAAGTGAGAAAGTACTGCAGGGCCGTTGCAAATTCGGCTTCTGTGTGTTGCTTTTCTTTTCTAGGTTGTTGGCTGAAAATTGTGAATAAGACCCAATATTCTCAAGCCAACTGCCAATCATGAGTTAGATCCTCGGGTCCCGTTGGCTAGATTTGAGGTGGTGTGTAGGTCAGCCTCTGGGGCTGCAGCTACATGATGATTCAAGCTGCCAGAGCTGGGCTGACCTTTCCAATTGACATTGGCAGGTTCAGGGCTCTGCGGAAGGGGATGCAGCTCTGAATGGCAGTTAAAAAAGGAGAAGATGGAGAACAAGAAGAATAAATCAAAAACAAATAAATAAAACACACAAGAAGAGAAAGGAGATTTCAACATCAAAGACAATAAATGCTATGAAAGATAAAGAGAAGATTCTATTTAGTCCTCATTGGTGGCTCCTGTCGCCTCTCCCCTTTGACACTCTTGTCTGCATTCTGGGGAAAACGGAGGAAAACATACTCACTGATTTTTGTCAAGTGAAAGATGCTTAATATGGTAATCAGTTCCTTCTGAGGAGCATGTGAGTAGAAGCTCAGCCCCAGCAGCAATGATTATACAGTCCCTAATTGTCTCTGGTGTCGGCTCAGACCAAAAAAGATGAAGGCAAGAAGGGGGGAGCCACCAAAAGAGGGAATTTTAATCATGTACCATGGGGCATTCTGAACTTCCCAGACCATGGGGAGGAAAGCTGGTGATGGGGGAACTGTACAAATCCTAGTTTTTAACTTGACACTTAATGAAACTGATTTTTGATCTTGCTTTTGTTTTTAATTTTTATAGCTTGATTCCCCCAGAAGGATTTGGGCAGGGGTTTAGGAACCTGTGCTGAATCCTAATCTGCTTGTTTCCTCATGAAGTTCCTCCAGTGAAGTTTCGTTAAAAAGCATGAGAGATGACCTTCAAATAGGAGTGACCAGCTCCTGAAGCTTAGCTCAGGGCATTCACCTGCCTGGCACAGTAACACCAGGAATCCACACTGAGTCTATGGCAGGCAAAAGGAAGGTGTTAATTTGCAGGGCACCAAGCAGAGAGACCCAGGCAGCTAACACTTAAATCCTGACCTCTTTGATAGCTTGCAGGTAAGGGCTTTTAAAGGCAGGGGTAAATTTCAGGAAAGCAGAAATTATAGGCAAAAATTGTTAAATTCATGCAAGAGGTTTTACCTTGGTTTTGGCCTAAAAGGGTGGGGTATCTTGAAGGGGTAGGGGCTTACAGGTCAAAGGTGAATTCAAAGATTTTCTGATTTGCAATTGATTAAGGAAGAGAAGCTTTGCTTAAAAAATGGGGTCAGTAGAAAAGAATGTGCGCTCTGGCTCATGGGTATGACTTTCTCAGGCCCTTCAGGAAGAAATTTAGAACAAAAAATGGAGGTCAGGGTTCAGCCTTCAGGTCCCCTTTATCTGAGGTCTATGTGCCAGTGGATTTGTTTGGCAGGGGTCTGGAGTTCTGAGAAACAATCAGGAACATACCTTAAGATGGTATCTACAGCTTCTGTAAGCAACCAAACATCTCCTGACTCTACCTTCCTTGGCTGTTGTTTTAAGTTACTATTTTCTTCTCAGGTGCCTGGAGTTTCCTTTGAAGGAATTCAAGATTTTCCTTTGTGTTCATGCTAGCTGGTAGGGAGAACAGGCCTATTAGAAGGGTCTCTGTTCCATCTCAGGATTAGGCAGCAGCAGTTGCTGCTCTGTCCTCTAGGTCAATAAAAATAAGCCTTCACCTTTAGATACATTTGGGGGTCACTCCTGAAAAGCAAATGTTGCTAAGAAGTCCTGATATCATCTTTCGCTATCCATTCACCATCCAGGCCTTCAGCCCTTTACCTGGAGGCAAAATAACCTGTTGAAAAGTGTGAGCTCTGGAGGCAAATGACCTGTCCAGTTACCTGCTAGCTGTGTGTCCTTGGGAAAGGGAGACAGTTGCTACCTACTCAGTGGGGTTGTTGTGAGGATATGCATCTGTGGGGATAGGCAGGCAGACACACTGTATTAGTTTGTCTTCACACTGCTGATAAAGGCATACCCAAGACTGGGTAATTTATAAAGCAACAGAGGTTTAATGGACTCACAGTTCCATGTGGCTGGGAGGTCTCACAGTCATGGTGGAAGGCAAAAGGCAGGTCTCAGATGGCAGCAGACAAGAGGGAATGAGAGCCAAATGAAAGGGGTTTTCCCCTTATAAAACCATCAGCTCTCATGAGACTTACTCACTACCATGAGAATGGTGTGGAGGAAACCGATCCCATCATTCAAGTAACTCTTTATCAGGTCCTTCCCACAACATGTGGGAATTATGGGAACTACAATTCAAGATGAGATTTGGGTGGGGACACAGCCAAACCATATCAGACATTGATAGAGTAATGGAAAGAGGGAGAAAATAAGAGTGCCCAGCTCAGTGCTGGTCACATAACAGACAATCAGAACAGGTAGTAGTGTTCAGCCTCCCTGCAAACACAGTGCCAACTCTAAGCTGGCACTAAGCAAGGTACTGGAATAGAAAAAAATGAAATATGTGCATCCTATGAAGAAACCGTTTGGGTATCTAAAGTTATTTTAAATCTCCTGCATATAGGAACAACAGACGACACCATGATCTTTGTGAAGGCATGAGTCATGCCTGAGGTGGTTGAACAGCACAAGAAGCCAGCAGGCATTTTCAAACAAAAGGTTTTAAGGAAAATCTCATCTTGCCACTCCTTGAAGGACTGCAGAAGAAGTAGGACTTTGGTGTAATAATGACTCTATATTGTAATTTCTTAAAAGCATTGTTCAGTCTTAATAGAGGAGTGATTAATACGTAAATTTCAGGCATCCGTAGCAGGGCTTAATGGAAGAAGATATCTTGGGGTGGGAAAAGGGATGGAGACTTTGTGAGTGTCTCATAAATCAGTGCTTCTGAAACCGTGCTGTGCACAGACAGCACTCAGGAATCTTGTTAAATGCCAATTTTGTAGTTGGTCTGAGGTAGGGCCTAAGAGCCTGAATTTCTAAAGTCCTCGGGTACTGCTGGTGCTGCTAGTCCTGGACCGCACTTCGAGTAACAAGGTAATAAACATAGCATTTTGGTAGCTATGTCTACCCCTGCAGTGAGGGAGCACTACACCTCTGTCAGCAGGAAGGAGGGTGTGATTCATCAAGCTTCCTTCTTGGGCTACTTTGTCTATTCCATTGGACCTGCTTCAGCTAAAAACCCCACTTGATTCATCAGGTAAACTCTCTCCAACCTCCTAGACACACATCTCCCAGAGAGACAACTGAACAATGACTCCTTGGGAGCTTCTATTTGAAGCTCAGCAGGTGAGAGATTGCAAGACTTTCTTGGATTGCACCAGCAAAAATTCTGTCTCTGCTGGCTGCAGCTCTTCCCATGTTTGGACAACAATGATTAAAGGCCCATGCGTTTCCGGGGAAGTGTTGATGATTGGCTGGCAGACTTGAAAACACCCACTTTTCCAGAGGTTGGTAAGCATTGGGGAAATATTTTTTTATGCTGAGCAGGACTATGTAAATTTCCCAGCATCTGGAACAAATTGCTGTATGTGTACCTGGGTTGTGGAGAATTAGGTGAGTAAAAGCTGCTTTTCTTTGAAAAAATAAAAACCAACAGAGCGTCCTGACTTGCAGGCGAGGGATGGGCAGCCACAGGACCCTAGGGTGCTGTGGGGCTTCCCTGTTCAGTTGTAGGGAGCAGCATTCCCCTGGTAGTGTTGAGAGGAGTAGAGGGTGAAGCCCACTTGCTAAAAACCCAGAAAGCAGAGTTTTTCAGGGAAAACAGAAAAATATTCACTCTGAAGAGGGAAGATGACTCACTATGGACTCCACAGCATGTGAATCACACTGTGGCTCCAAGTCCCAGACATAGTCATGATTTCATTTTATTTTATTTATTTGTTATTTTAGAGACAGGGTCTCGCTCTGTTGCCCAGGCTGGAGCACAGTGGCACCATCATAGCTTACTACAGCCTCAAATTCCCCAGGCTCAAGCGATCCTCCCACTCCAGCTTCCCAAAGGGTTCTGACTACAGGGACATGCACACACACTCAGCTATTTGTAGAGACAGGGTCTGGCTATATTGCTCAGGCTGGTCTCAAACTCTTGGTTTCACTCAGCAGTCTTTCCACCTCGGCCTCCTAAACTACTGGGATTCCAAGTGTGAGCCACCATGCTGAGCTCCAGACACTAGTAACGATAACTAAAAGCTGGTCCTCTGCCAAGAGCCTTTAAGTGCTGGGGGCGGTGCCTAGTTCTTATTTGCATTACTCCATTAATCCTCAGAGCAATTCTTTGAAGTAAGGTACGTGCTTTGTTAGCCCCATTTTGTTGGTGAAAAAATTGAGGCCTAGAGAGGTGAAGTGAGTTGCCCAAGAACATGCAGCTGGTAATTGGAACCCATGATAACTGCGGAGACTTGGCAGTATCCTGAGGATGCAAGTGTTTGCAGATGGCGCATGAAGCAACAGGGATGGGGTCAGCAGGTCTCTTCTTCTTTGGGAGACCCTCCTCCTGGCACATTCAGCCTGCCTCTCACTGGGCACTGAAAGGACTTCTGCTGCCCTATTTGTGGGCACTTTCCTCCCCACCCTCGACCCTCTTCCATCCCACCCAGGATTGGTTCCTGTCCTCAGTTCTTTACTCTTAGGAATGTCCCCCCACCTTTAGCCATCAGAAGCCCCATGCCCCACTTTCATTGCCTCTTGTCTGTGACAAGAGTGATGGGGGAAAGGCTGATAAAACCGGTCTACCCTGCTGAGAGTGGGCTGGCTCCAGCAACCTGACGGCACCCCTCTTTCTTGGCAAGGGGACACTTGCCAAACATGACACAGGCAATACAACAACCAACAGAGCCCTAGTTCCTGAGTTAGTGACACACAGCTCCTGCCCCTACCCAGGCCAACAAGCTGATGCACATCATCCATGCACTTAACCTGGCACAGCAGCAGTAAAGATTCATGCTCTCCGAACTTCACGCCACACAACAGTCAGTCCTTTGGCTTGCTATTGGTCGGCTTCTTCTCCCGATGTTCTCGACTCTTTAGAAGGTTGCTGCAATATGTCATCTCTTCCCATTTCTCTAACAATTTATTTCCTTTGATTTCTTCTCTTCTCCCCAGAATTTTACGGTTCCCCCTGTGGAAGGTGGAGAAAAGCATGCGCCCCTAAAGACGTATTCACGACCTGTGAATATTACCTTAAATGGCAGAGGAATGAATATCATCTTCCTCGGCAAAAGATGTGATTAAGTTAAATTTGTTGAAAGAGGAACTTGTCCTGTATCATCAGGGTGGTCCTAAATCCAGTCATAAGTGACCTTATGGAGAGAAACCGAGGGAGTTTTGAAACTGACACGCAGAGAAGGTGAAGCTAGGGACCAACATTGGAGTCTTGTCGCCACAAGTCTCAGAGTGCCCACAGCCACCAGAAGCAGGAGGAGGCAAGGAATAGACTTTCTTCTGAAAGCTACAGAGGGTGCATGGCCTGCCGACATCTTGATTTGGGGCTTATGATTTCTAGAACCATGGAAGAATGAATTTCTGTTGTTTGGTGATGCCAGTTTATGGCAATTTGTTATGGCAGGCCTGGGGAGCAAATATACCAGGTCCCTGAGCCCTGGCTCTCTGCTGCAGCGGCTGCATTTATTTCAAAGCTGTATCATCTCTCTGCCCTGAAATGGTTTCAACTGTCCTGATAAGTCCAGATGCAGCCTCTTCACTGTCTAATGTCTAGGCCAGGCCTGTGATGTTCCTTCCTCTCTGATGTTACTTCTAATTTTGCCCATCTTTTCTGTGTAACTGTTCCTTTCTTTTGGGCTTACTTTTCTCTGTCAATCTTTGAAGCACTGGCTGTTATCTGGATTCCCCTCTGTTGGCCCACTATCCTCTACGTCCACATCCCCTACTCGTAAGATTTAGCTAGAACGCCCATTGATATGGTTCGGATATTCATCCCTTCCAAATGTCATGTTAAAATTTGATCTCCAGTGTTGGAGTTGGGACCTAGCAGGAGGTGTTTGGGTCACAGACGCAGAGCTCTCATGAATAGCTTGCTGCCATCCTTACAGTGATAAGTGGGTTATCACTCCATTAGTTCCCAGGAGATCTGATTGTTAAAAAGAGTCTGGCACCTTCTTCCCTTCTCTCTCTCACTCTCTGTCTCGCCATGCAGCATGCTGGCTCCCCTTCCCCTCTGCCATGACTGGAAACTACCTAAGGTCCTCGCCAGAAGATGCCAGTTCCACGCTTCTTGTACAGCCTACAGAACTTTGAGCCAAATAAGCCGCTTTTCTTGCTAAATTATTCAGCTTCAGGTATTGCTTTATAGCAATGCAAATAGACAAATGGACTAAGACCCATGGTTATTGGCGAGGACTGTGTTCAAGTCTTACTGCAAACCTGAATCACTCCTCCTCCTCTTCTGCTCCCAACTGCTACAACCTAAGCTGACTCTACCTCTTTTGGTTTTGTTAGAATCAAGAGTAGCAATCATCCACTGCCACTAAACCAAGAAGCAAATAAAATTTATCAGTAGAAGCCATTGATACAGCAGGGCTCCTGTACAGGCTTTTAATCAGGGCCCTCATTGGCCGCTGTCCTGGCTTCCCAAACATTCTTTGTCTGACATTGCAGGGACACAGCCAGGGTCTGACATTGCAGGGACCAGAAAAGGGTTCTCTGCCCCTGGGGGTCCTATAGGCCTCACTCAGACTTTCTACCAGGTTATTCCACTGCTTATCCAATAGTTCCTGCAAAAATGCAGGGCAGTCCTTCAGCACTAGACCAACCCCGTGGCCACTGGCTCACCTGAGCGCACCACACTCTCACTATTCATGCTCCTGTGGCTAACAAGGAAGAGAGGATCAGCAAAATTCTGTGAGAGGAGCCAGTAAGGGGTGAGCCTGGGACTGGCGGCTTCATAGCTCAGTAACAGGTGGGAGGAACTGCACAGCTGCAACCAGAGCCTGGGAAGTGCTGTTATGTGCAACAGGCTAGGCCCGGCCTTTATTATTTTTAGTCACCTTCTATCAACTCTTAAAGCTGGGAATCAGAATCATTTCTCTGATTATACTTACTTAGGCCAAAAACAGGATGTAGGTATTTTCAGCATTCAAACAGTCTTCCCGGACTAGGATGAGCTACCGGCTATCATCATGTGCACAACTAGCACATCTGTACTTACAGCCTGGGCCGCTTCTCCGAACTTCGGCCTAAAGTCGTCCCTGCCTTGTTATCCTGCATACTCCTCAGGCTCAGGTTCCAAACGAAATTACTTCTCTTTCTTCCCCTCTATGTAAAATGTTTTCTTAAATTACTTAACTTACTAATCAACAACCCCATCCACCAGTGACTGATGCTGGAACCTGGGAACCACTCTGGACTCCTCCCTCTCTCCTTACCCCTATCCCAGCATTCCGTGGTTCCTTCTGCAGTCTTCCTAAATCTTGCCCCCACCCTTCAGTGCTACGGCTCGCTTGGCCATATGTCTCTGTCAAGTTCTCCATCTCCCTGTACCTCACTTTCTCTTCTATAAAATAGAAATCTTCATAGAGGCTTCCTGGTAGAGTTATTGTAAACATTAAATATGTAAAACTTTTAAGAGCTTTGAATGGTGTCTGGAACATAACAAACGCTCCATAAATAGTAGTGATATCATATTAAAGTCTTTATCATCTTCTATCTATTAAACTACTGTGTTATTGACAGTGGATTGGGCCTTCTGCCTTATTTTGTCCTGTTCAAATCTATTCTTTCCAGATCTACCAGCATGATTGATGATTTAACACACAAATCTAATCATATCACCCCTTTTAAAAACCTCTTCAATGGTTTCCCCATTACTTACAGGATAAGAGAGTTTCCTAACAAGGCAGATGAGCCCCTCCGTGACATGACTACTGCTGGAATCCTCAGCTTCAACCCAGCATTTCTGACACATTTTATGTTCCATCTGAACTAAACCATGAAAAAAATCACTTAATCATGGGGGAGCAGGTAGGTGCCTGTCCTCACAGGCTCTTTTTCTGATGTGTCCCACTCCACCTTCAGCCCACACCTTCCTTCCCGTGGCTAACCCTCATCAGTTTAGGACTTAGTTTAGGTGCCCCTTAATCCCTTTCTCACCATCTTTAAAGACTGGGCCAAGTGCCCAAACTTACAGCCCTGAGTATACTGATATAGAATGCAACCAGCTGCATAGGGAATTACGTGTTTATCTCCTCTACCTCTTTTTCTGCTTTGGATCCCAGTGTATGGCATGGGACATAGTGAATGTTTCCAAAATACTTGCTCTGCTTAATTGTCTCCTCTGTCTAGGATTAGCCAAAATTCCAGAGTGGGTTCACGGAAGCCATAGCTTTGCCACTTTGATGAACTGGGAAAGCCAGAGAGAAGGCCTGCCATGGTCTTCCACACAGGCTGAGCACTGTACACCTCCAGGGCTTTCCAGGCAGGTAGACAGTGTGTTTGGCAGCTCCTGGAACTTGGTGGGGCACTGGCCCTCCAGGAGAGGCCACAGCAATATGAACACCATCATTAGGAAGCAGTTGCTCTGAACATCATTAACACAAAACATTTAAGGTCAGCTAAGGCAAATGGTGTAGGTAGTAAAATGCTAGGACCAGAGGGCAGTAGATTGAAATACTGGAAGGAGACAGGGTTTGGGGAACAGAACATCTATGGAGGTGGCCTCCAGAGGCATAGCTGCAAGACACGGGCACAGATCCTGAGGAGCCCTCACTCCAGGTGGATGGTGGGGGATGCAGGGACTTCAGCTGGGTTACTTGCTTCTGCCCCTAGGCAGTCATAAGGGATAAGCCTTCCAGTCCAAGAAAGAACATGAAATTGAGCAATGCCAGGCATTGCCCCTCTGTGGCCCTGTGGAGTGTGGAGGGCTGGACTTAAGTCCTGCCAGGAAAGATGACCCATCGGAACCACGGAGGGGTGACATAGGCACATCTTGGTCATATGAACACTGTGGGGCAGGTAGTGAGGTGAGGGAGGCATTGTCACAGTGGCCATGGGTACCCAGGCCATCCTCAGGCACTTTCTCCCACGAGGGAGTGGAAGCTAGAAGCTGACAGCAGTGATAGGGTCCTCAGGCAGCCGGTCCTGGGCGCTGGGATGCTGGCTGGGGAAGGTAGCTCATTCTGCACTCATACCCTCAGTGAGAGGATGCAGTGTCATCTTAAAAGGGTTTTCTAGGAAAAACAAGATACCCTTCCCCATGGAATATACACATGGATCACGAAAGGTTTCCTTGTTTCAGAAATATTCAAATGAGTAGTTCAGTAGGGCAAGGCAAATCCCACAGGCAGGCACTTAGGGGAAGGCAGAGGCAGCAGCCCTCAGCCAGCTGTGCATGCCCAGGACTGCAGAGGATCCTGGCAGGAAGGCAGAGAACCCCATCCCTATGGAAACCCTCTTCCCTCCAGGCTCGGCTCATGTTCTGAAGCATTTACTTGTCAGGCTGCAAGGCCCCAGAGTGGCTCTGCTCTCTTCCGCCCTCCAAGCAGGGCTGGGCCAGGATTCTCCCTTTGCTTCAGTGTTTTCCAGGATTTCCCAAGAAGATCCCATACTCCTCAGTTGCCTGTCCAAGGTCTTTGTGCCACTGTCTGTCACTGACACACTTCCTGGCATCCAAGGAGCAGTCAAGCAGCACAATAGCTGCCTGTCCCTTTTTTGGGCTCCTTGTGCTGGGTCTTCAACCTTTCCTGGTTTGCTTACCCTAGATGATGGATATTCCAGAAGAGCTCTCTTTGCCTCCTGTACATTGGCAGAGAAGCAATTTATCACTGCATTTTTTAAAAATCCTCATTAAGGCAAATTAAGGCAGCAAAGCTGACAACAGAGGGTTTTTGAAAAAAATCATGTTCATGAAATATTTATTAAAACAGCCATTGTAATAAATATTTGAAAACCAGTTATTAACGTTAAATCATATCAGTGTCAAGCATACGTTACACGCTGTCTGTTCTGCTAATTGAGTGTCAGGGTCAGTTTCTCTGTCTCCTGGCAGGTCAGCAGGAGCAGCATGCCTGTGAGCCGTGAGAACTTCCCAAAGTCTGCACTGAACACCGCTCCAGAACTGAGATCGTCCAGCAATGGGGGAGTTTTGGGAATGCAGGGCCTTCTCACAGCTTCCTGCCCACCTATGGAGACTGACAGGAGAGGGGCTTGGGACAAAAAAATCAGCACCAGGAGGGGATCTAAGGGATCCTTTAAGACAGAGAGCTGTATCTGCCAGTATTGACGATTTCTTTGGAGATGGGAATAGTAGAATTATAGAATGATTGAATTCTAGGAAACACTAGAGGTACTATGGAATAAGCCCTTTCAGCCAGCCCAATATGAGTTAAAACTACACCACACCTGGTTTGGCTTCTGTTTGTTTTTCTTTTCCTTCTCCATTTACACAACGTGTCCATTTGTGACTCCAGCCCATCGTGGCACCTGTAAATCCTGTGTCTCCCCCGTGATGCACACGGGCATTTATAAAGATGCTATAGGCACCCTGCCCTTGCAGCCTCAGCTCCGGCTTTCCCCTCAAACACTCCCCTTGTGTCGTGCTCTCAACCTTATTGGCCACTATCCTGCCACATGTTTGCTCTTTTCCACTTTTACCTTCCAGGTTGTGTTTATTAGTTTTCTTTAATACAAAGAAATTATGGAGACTGAAGCACAAACAATCTACAAACCGAGGAGAGACATAGTCATTTTAACCCTCCCTTTGAGGTTCATCAATGTTACTGTCGGCTTCCTTACCTGTCTACCTGCCTCTGTCCTGAGCACTGTCCAACGTGTTCATTCCCCTGCGGAGTCGCTGACTTTTCTTCCATTCCTGATGCCCTCTGAGCTCCTCCTTCCACCTGCAGGACCGTGGAATATGCTGTTCCTCAGCCTGGCTTGCTGTCCCTTCAGCCTTAGCCATCAGCTCCCTTCTCTCTCTCCAGTCACAGCTCAGGTGCTGCCTTGGGCTTCCATGGGTCCATATCCCTTGTATAGACTTCATCACAACTGTCACTTGATATTCAATGTGGGACTATCAGACCAATGTCTGTTTTTCCAACTAACTGGATGATCCATGAGAGACAGAATCCATGTGATTTATCCTCCCTCGAAACTCTAGCATTTAGCACAGAGCCTGACACATAGCAGGTGCAAATAAATGTGTGTTGAGTGAATAAATTAGTGAGTGAATAAATAGGTGGATCCTCTCACAACTAATATGTTCCCTCTGGATATTTTGCATAAGTTCCTAAATTATGACATCATTTAAACCTGCACACAAATGCATATATATATATATATATATATATATATAATTTGTAAAGCACTATATGTGATATTGTTTATTTACTACATAAAACCAAACAATATGGCATATTCCTGTGTTATTATTTCCACTAAGGCAGGACTCTCTGAGGGTCAGAAAACTTAGGTAATTTGTTTGGGCTCATACAATTCATAAAGAGTAGATCCCAGGCTTCTGATTTTATGCTTTCTCTACTACATCCAGCAGCTTCTTATAAAGTTAGATGACTTGTGAAATGCTCGAGTGCATAAGTCACAGGGACTACATGGATATAAAAAATGAGTTTTCTTTGGGCTATCCGTTCCTCCCCTGCTCATGTCTTAGGACTCCCACCCAAGATTCCTGACAACTGGGTCTAAGGAAGGTTCATTGTGTCTATAAAAACATGGATAAAAGGCGATGGTAGAAATCGCATCTGAAAAGTGGAACATCAGTGTGCTTTCTACGTTTCACAGCAGAGCCTTGAGAAAGCTAGGAGCAGGGAGCTTACTTAAATGGAGTCAAGTTTCTGAGTCCTTAACAGTTCAAAGCCTGCAAAGATCCCATCGCAATGTACCAGTAAACATGATAATAATAAAGCTGTTCAAACCTTATGAGGGGCAAAGGCAATGATTATTTTTCAATATAATATAAACTGAATGATTTGCCAGAGGTGCACGATAATTATCCCATGAGCTTTCCTGAAAGAATAGAATAAATGTACAAACCACAGTCTCATATGAAGCAAAGCAAGAAAATAAATCTTAATGTCAGGATAATAACAGATACAGTAAAATCAATATTGATTATTTGGAGAAAAAGGCAGTAAAAATGTTAAGTTCTAACACTAAAATTATACTAAAAAGCTAGAGTTTAAACACAGAGAATGGCTCGGGAATGCATATAAAGCATTTTCTGAGCACCAGTACAGATATTTTATTTCTAGTGTCAACATGCTCTGCTTTATAGGAGGATACGGCTGCATGTTTACAGGCTTAGAAGCAGAAGGCTGTGATAGTCCCAACGGTTTCGATTAATTGTGATCTCGTGGGGTCTGTAAATCTCTTACCTTTGTTTTTGGCCCTGTCATATTTCTCCATGGCCGTGGGGACAAGGATGGAGATATATGTGTCCTTCACCTTGATATAAGTGAAAAGAAGAAACAAAGAGTAGAAACTGCCAGAAAAAAAGTAAACTCAGCTCCTCTGTAATATAATGCATAATGCTAGGCAGGTCACTCACTTGTCTTGCTGCTTCTGTGAGGGGGAGGTACCTTTGCAGCTGGGATAAAGAACCACTTGTCCATGGAGGCTCTGCAACCCACAGAGTAAGGAGACGGAAGACCAAGCATAAGTAAAATGCAAGATAATTTAGTTTATTTTGAAACAGAAAGTGTGCTGAAGCTGATTAAACATACCCATTTTAACAATGACAAAGCACAGTCCAGTTCCACAAGACTGTACCATGTGTGCTAAGATGTGCATGTGCATACAGATGCAGAGCACCTTTCCAGTGCTGTTGAGATGAGGGGATCAGGAGGGGACCGGGGGAAATATGGTGACAAAGAGTGCACTTGCAGGAGCAGGACAAAATGGAGCTGGAAGAGAGAGAGAGATGGTTGCATAGCGGAGGATGCCAATGACAGAAACAGGCCGGGATCTGCGAGTCTTGCCCCTGCTTCTGACTGCTTTGTTTTTGTTTTTATTATTATTATTTTAGTTTAGCTCAGTTTTATGTGACAGTATTAATTGTATATGTTTATGGGGTACAGTGTGATGTTTTGACAGATGTATACATTGTGGAATGATTAAATCAAGCTAATCAATATATGCGTCACCTCTCCTACTTAATTTTTTGTGGTGATAACGTTAAAAATTGCTTTTAGCAATTTTGAAATATATGACAATATTATTATTATTGTGATTATTAATTTTTTTTGAGGTGGAGTCTCACTCTGTCACCCAGGCTGAAGTGCAGTGGCGCAATCTTGGCTCACTGCAACCTTAGCTCACTGCAACCTCCACCTCCCAGGTTCAAGTGATTCTCCTGCCTTAGCCTCCCAAGTAGCTGGAACTACAGGTGCCTGCCACCACGCCCTGCTAATTTTTTTTTTTTGTAGTTTTAATAGTAAAGACAGGGCTTTACTATGTTGGTCAGGCTGGTCTTGAACTCCTGACCTCGTGATCTGCCTGCCTCAACCTCCCAAAGTGCTGGGATTACAGGCATGAGCCACCGTGCCCAGCTGACATTATTAATATAGTTATTATGCTCTGCAATATATCACTAAGACTCATTTGTCCCATCTAAGGGAAACTTTTCACTCTAGCCTACATCTCCCCTTTTTCCAACCCCCTCTTTTCCTTGGCACCTGGTGAGTATCATTCTACTCTGCTTTTATAAATATGGCTTGTTTAAAATCCACATGTATGTGAGATTGTGCAGTATTTTGTGCCTGACTTATTTTACTTAATCGCATGTCCTCCAGATTCCTCTATGCTGTTACAAATGGCAGGGTCTCCATCTATCTGAGGCTCCACAGTGTCTTATTGAGTATGAGTATCAACTAATACTCAGTATCTCTGGGCCCCAGTCCTCTTTTCTAAAATAAGGAAGAAATGGAGAGATAACACCTCAACCCCAATGCCTCCAAGTCTATAGTGTTCTGGAATCCCAACGTGTTCCTCACCTGGGCTCTATACCTCAGTGATGCTTCCTATTATCACATCAAATCCACCTTTAATGTTGTCTATTCAGCTTTAATCAAGATAATACATGCATATTGTAATAAATCAAGTGTTATGGACAGTCCCTGGCCCCACCCTCTATGCACTCTATTGCCAGTCATTTTCTAGCCTTTTCCAGTGGTGATTCTCTCTTGATTGCGCTTTCCCTTCACCTGGGGCCTTTCAAAAAACCTCAACACTCCAACCTCACCCCACTGGAATTAAATCAGAATCTCAGGGGTGGGACACAGACATCAGTAATCTTTAAGGCCCCCAGATCATTCGTTGTGTAGCCAGGGTTGAAACCATGTCCTAGTCTTGGGCCTTGCAATAGAACCTAGGAGCTATGCTTAAAACTTTTTCTTCATTCATCAGTTGTAGTCGATCTTAATTTACTTCTTATATAAATGATGAGAATTTAGGTTATCAATGCTCCTCCTACACACACACACACACACACACACACACACACGTACCTCCCACTGACACTGATTCTGCTGGACACACACACACACCCTGGTATATATATAATATATGTTTATATTATAGGTAAGTATATATGCATCTTCTCAATATTTGAAATTTTTATTGTTGCTTTTTAAAAGATTACCTTATTTGGTTACACTAAATATATATACTTAAATATATTTAAATCCTCATTTTTACAGCATCAACTTTTGATGGTATCATTTGATTATTCTCTGGTGGACATGAAGGTATTGATGTCTCTAAATCTTTATTTTTTATTTTCTTCCACTATTGTGTCACACTCTTTTTCTCTCACTTTGTCAAGGCTGATAAATCTTTCACATACTGCACTGTAACCACAAACAAGGCTTCTGTTCTTTGTCCACAGATTTTCTTTAAAAGTTGAAAATTAATAAACAGCATTTACGTTCTTCCTACTATGAAACAAATTATTCAATCTCTGTCCAAGGAGAGGGCTGGGATTACATTTCCTTCTCTATGGGAAGTCCCTTTAGGAGACTATTCCTAGATTCTAAGTCAAATAGATTCTTTTCTTGCACCCCATCATTTGCTTAAAATCACCCCTAATTTACACTGTTTCCTATTTAGAACATGCAGTTTTATAATTTTTTTGTGAGAAATTCTTATCGTTTTTTATTTTTCTTTGGTTGTACCATTGTCTTTATCATGCCTTCCGTTATTTTTCAGACTCTCAATGATACCCTCTGTCCTCATGAGTTCTCTGTTTGTCCAGTCCACTCCCGTCCTACAGGGCAATCCTTCTCCCCACATCTCTGTGGATCACTTTTAGGCTCCATACATAGCAGTCAAGGTGAATGACCTCTGCTTCCCATTTAAGTGGGATTTTCTATTTTTAGGATCAAGTTTTTCTATTCTGGGATTATCCCTATGATGGAGTCCATTCTCAAACAATTTCCCACGAACTTAGGAAGTAACATTTTTTATCCTTATGTTCTAAAAGCAACTTTATTCTACGTGTTGATAGTAGAATATCATCTAAGTAGCAATCATCTAGACTTAGTTGATTATCTAGATGAGCATAGAATTTTGGATTAAAATTATATTTCTTATAAACACTGAAAACACCCTTTCATTGTTTTCCTGCATCAAGGTTGCTAACTGGGAATCAGATGGGATGCATGTTTGATTCTCATTCTTTGTAGATAACTTTTTTTTTCTGGTCTATCTGGAAGCTTTTCTGTCTGTCTGTGACATTATGTTTATATACAGTTTTTTTTCTTTGGATTCTGCTGGACACGCTAAGAGCTCATTTATTCTAAAATCTCATGTTTTTGAGCTCTGGAAACTCTCATCTCTTGTTTGATTGAAAGTCCTTTCCTTCCATTTGTTTATTCTTTCTTTCTATGTAAGATGTGCGTTAGTTGGACATTACATCTCTTGAATTACTCCCATGTAGCTTAGTTGTCCTCATAATTTCTTTTCTTTGACTCTGTGCTTTGTATTCTAGGAGCTTTTCTTAATATTGTTTTCTACTCATAGCACTTTAAATTGTCAGTTGCATTTTTAATATTTGTGAGCTCATTTTTACACTCCCATTGTTCCCTTTTCATCATGGAGAAAGTATCTTTGTAAATCTCTCTGAGATGGTGATGATTATGATAATGGTGAAAGTTCTCATCTGTTTCTTAAATCACATCTTTTTCTTCCAGAGTTCTTCATTTTTTGTCTCTTTCCTGCTTCTGGTTCTCTTATATACAAACACTCCTTGTTTAGTTATTAACACTGATGAAAGAATAATTGGGAATTTTGCTCTGAATGGCATGGGGAAGAGCCAGAAGAAGAGTACCAACATGCTTAACTAAAAACTCTAACTTTCCACATTTTGTTCAGTTTCCTTAGGGAACTTTTCTTCTGTTTGTTTTGTTTTGTTTTTTCAGTTTAACTTTTCATTCTGCTATGCCTGTTCATTCCTAGCCCAGACCCTTGTAGAGTTCCATGGGGCAGTCTAGACCTCACTTCACCTGCTGGCCCCTTTAGGTAATGGTGTTTTGTGCTTGCTTCATTAGACAGCCTGCTTTCTGTCTCCAAGAAATGTATTAAAACTACTTATTGGCTAGTGACACCTCCATTTCTTAGCCCTCTTTGCTTAGCTTACATGCTAGTTTATTCCTTTTCACACTTCGATGCCTTTGTTTCAGTTGTTCTTTAGACAGGACTGGAGGTAACTGTGTATGTGCCTAGCCTACCATTTTAATCTTAGCAGAGTACTTTAATTTGTCAAATTATTGCTAGATAAAAGTTCCTCAGTTCTCATATAACCATAATTCTTCTGAATTTCTGTTCTGGGTAGGACAGCTATCAGCAAAAGAAAAGTATTTTCTGGGCTCAATTGTCAGGAATCCAAGCAATATTAACCTAAGCCAAATGAAACCCAGCCAAGGTTTGTAAGATCATTTCTTCTACGATGGGCACACACTGATTATAAAACCACAGTTCTAGAGAATTGTAGAATGAGGTGGAACCTTTTGGGTTATCTGGTAAGAGCTTCTCATTTTAGGAATGAGGAAGCTGCACCTCAGGGACACTCACCAACCTGCCTAAATCACGCAGCAATGAAGCCAAATCTTCAGACTCTCATTCCACTGTTGTTTCCACTATACCAATCTTAATTTTAATTAAATTGTTATTGATTAAAATACAATCCCAATCCTTTAACTGGTGGTTAAAAGGCTGTATTTGAATAGGCACAGCTCGAGAAAGACTAATGTGATCATGTTAAGAAAACTACAATTTCCAACAGCAACTTTAAAATAAAATTCAAACTTTTTAGAATGTTTCTGCAGGGATCACATGGTAGACTCAAGATGTAGACATATTAACTTTTCCCTCTGGTTCCAATATGGCATTTTTGGGGGGTCTAGACCTGCAGAATCATGGCCTTCGATGGCCCCTCCAGAGCAAAGCAGTGTGAGCCAGAGACCCTGGCTGCTGTCAACAGGGATTAAGTGCCTTGAAGGTGGCCAAAAGAGGGCACCTCCACAAGCCAATGGCTCCTACTGCCATACCAGACAAGCGACCTATGGCCTCAGGCTTCCCAAGAGATTTCTGTAAAGGAAAGTTAATAATTTGTGTTATTTACAAAGCAAATCATCAGAGTTAGCTGGAGACCACATTTTTTTTTGTTGTTCAGAAAAAAATAAAGGATAATGAAGCCGAGCTCAGGCCTGGTTCACATAAAACTGATGTAAAACAGATTTACAGCAGTGCACTGTGTGCTTTTATGTGAGACTGAGCCCAGAGGGGGCACATCCATCTCTGAGGAAGCCGAAGTGAGCAAGATTTAAAAGGCGGCCTTTCTTTGTTCCATAATAGGTTGGACACTTCAGAGTAAAAAGAATCAAAAGGTGTTAAGGATGATATGTATAACAGCAACATTGCACACCTATTTTGTTAATAGGCTTTAAGTACTTAAGACATAGAGTCATCTTATATTTCATGTGCTAGGCTGTGTCTCTTCCTTTGTAAATTTGTCACATAGGAGTGATGTCAACACAGCTTGCAAATAAATGGTTGTCAAACTAGAAGGTTGATGTCCAGGGCCTTAGTTAGCTTACTTTCTAAATGTCTTAAATTCAGGAAGCATGTAAATGGATTATTTCACAGGACAGAGGAGCTTACCCACATAATGTGAAAACCCTGTTTAATAATTACGAAGTTTAGGCTTCCAGAAGTTAAGTCTATATATCATGAACTATTCAGAAATTTGATCCATCCAAAAAGGTCCCTACTGAACTCAGGTTTTTCTTAAGCCTGCAGGCAGAGTTAGAAACATCTGCAATCATTTCTGCAGGGAGGTCTTTGCTTTTTAAGTACAGTTAGATTTGGAGAGGGGGTCTTCACAAGGTCACCAACACCTTTGGACCCTTCAGTTTTATTTTAGGTGACTGCAGAGGAGAGAGGGAAGAGGCAGCTGAGTATAGCAGGGGAAACTGAGAAGCTTTTACTAGTGTGATAAAACAGGAGGAGAGGCTAGACTCTGATATTGCACTTGTATCATGAAAGAAGCCAGGGAGCTTCCCCATTCATGTACACATAAGGAATTGCTGCAGAATCTAAAGGCAGGTTGTGCCGGCTGAGGTGAAAATCTATTTCGGAGTCAGATAAGGGCACCTGAGCTTCGTAGAGAAAGCTAAAATGAGAACAATGTCTTTGTCCATATTGAGTGCATAACAATTAGGTGAGACAGAAGAGAAGATAGAAGAAGACATGTGGAGAGGAAAAGTTGATGAGTTTCCCCACTTCTGGTGTGAAAAGTTCATCAACTGAAAAGCCAAGAGTGCATGAATAACTAGGTAACAATGCATTTCACTGTCATCATCGCTCCTTTAATTCATTCCTCCCCCACCTACCCCTTGCTCCTGTCTTAGGTTTATAAAATGAATGTACAGTTTTTGGTGTCTATTGGATCCCAGAGTTTTCTTATGAACTCCCCGTAAGGGTCAGTGGCAAGTTTCCATTGTTTGAAAGAGAATAAGAACGTAAAATGGATTATAAAACCAGACTTGCCCTGGGCCTATGCTGTCTCACCAAGGAACACAGACCAATCTAAGGGCACTCAGGTCATCTTGAGGGCTTTGATGATCTCTTCGCATCCAGAGGAAATATGAATTAACATTTTCTTCCATTTGCTGTAAGAGTTTTCATAGCTTTCAATGCACCAACCTTTTGGCTTTCCACAAGACTCCACAAATGTACATTAATAAATATATGTATATTTGAAATTTTGCAAAAGTTTTATACTATCTTACATCCTTGTCAGTCACGGATGCAGTAATAGCAGTAGTGAGTATAAAAACAACATTTATACACAGGCATGTCCTCTTTTTCTGGAATATTTCTGAATAGACTAGAGAGCTGTTAACCCACCGATTTATGTGTCTTTCTCTCCAGGGTGAACTTAGGTCAGATGTTCATAACACCAAACTAAGTACACATTTGGTGATTATCTGGTGAGTTTTGTTCAGTGGGGACAGCCCTGAGCCTAAAGAATGTGAGCCATTTTGATCTAGTCTTGTCCACTTTCACTTTTGAGTTTCTCTGAATCTCTCACCTGAGTCTCCCTTGGGGCTCATACTCCTCTGTAAATTACTGTTCTCCATCTAGCTCTGTGCTAGTGGATCATCTCCTGCTTAGGTTTATACTTCCCCAGTCTCCCGAAGGCTCCACGAACAATTTACAGTGTAAATGACAGGGGGAATTTCATTAGAGCGATAGAATTTAATTATCCACTTTTAGCATTGAGCGAAGATGCAAGGATAACAGCTCCACACTCGCCAGAAGTGCCCGGGGACCATCTTCTCTGAAGACGAGTGTGCTTGGTGTGTTCAGAGCCTGGGTTTTCATGCTTCTTCTGCAAACCCACAGAGAATCTTCTCCTCTCCCCACTGCTAGATTCACTTCAAACCCTGCTGGGTACTGAGCCCGAATCCCAGGCGGAGAATTCCAATCATTAGATCTCACAAAAGCTTTTTATTTTGATCATGTTTCCATTTATCTTGTTTTTGTCACTTACCCTTTTATTCCCAGTGCTATAGATGACCAGGTCACTGTATTGCCGTCTTCAATAGCTGAGTTCTATTTCTCTTTGAGTTATTTTTTATGGTTGGATTTGCCAGTTTTAGGGGAAAATAGAATCATTTCAGTTTTGCCCCTATTTGAACTTATTTTGTGCCTACGTACCTCCCACTGACATGGGGAGGATGTGCAGTGTTTGACATTCAGAACGACCTTGTGTCGATGGAGAGCTCCTATTGGCCCCAGTGTGATGGTGTCAGCCTTGAAAACCTTTCTTCCCAACTTTCGAGATGATTTTCGTGGGATCACGTGGCCTAAATAATACATGCTTTGTAGGCACCAGGGCATTTAAATGTATGAAACTTGTTAGAATTTTCTTCGTTTACTCATTTCTCCCTCATATCCTGTTTGATTTACCCGTTGTGTAACCTGTATGGTGTTCTAGGATAATGGAAGAAGAAAAAGCCCTAAAATTTTCCAGAATCCCTTTTAAAAATATCTTCTTCTCCCTTCTCACAGTTGAGATAACTTTTACCTTCATAGCTCAAAGCTCTAAAATGTCCTGAATTCCAGGTTGGTTTGTTTACCTAAGTGCCTAAGTGACATATCCACTTGGGCGTCTAACAGACCTCTCAAAGCTAGCATTTACCTGTGTCTTGATTTTGCCACAAAGCCTACACCTTCCCTGGTTCTCATCTCAATAAATGATGGAGCCATTGACTTAGTAGCTGAAGCAACCACACTGAGCTGCTTAAGCTCAAGCATCCTCAAGAATGGAGGTTTGCTTCTTTTATCTTCATTGCATCCTGCCAAAGATAAAATCTAATGGCCAATCCTAACAACTCTATCTCAAAAATTTATCTCAGATCCCTCTTCTCCCTATCTCTACTGCTACTCTAGTAGCAATTACCATAAACGTTTACTTGGACTTCTGCCAAAGCTTTTCATCTTTTTCTTGTTTCTATCTATCTATCTATCTATCTACCTACCTACCTACCTACCTATTATCTACTCTATCAATCTATCTATTATCTATCTACCCTATCTGCACTTGTCTGATTTTAAAATAGTTAATAAAATAACTTTTTCTCATGGCTTAATAAAACATAAAAGAATATACGGTAAAAAGTGCACCTCATAATACTGTACCACATCTATTCTCTAAGTAACAAATATCAAATTTTAAAACAGCAACTTTTAAAGCCAAAACATATGTAATGGCCAATTTTTGATCACTTTGACCTTCAAAAATGTCAATTGAATATGGTTTTATCTATTGGTTTCTTATAATTACTTTCAGCTATTTTGCCATGTATATGCATGAGAATACATAAAAATATAATTTATGTCCTCACTATTTTACACAAAAAAGCAGTATCCTTTAGATTTTGGCTTGTCCCAACTTTTTTTTCTTTTATAATAGACTGGAGACATTTTGTTAACATTAAGGAAAGAGTGGTTTTTAAAACAACTACTTAGCAGTCCTATTGTATGACCATACCATTATTAATTCACCTTCTCTCCTGTTGATGGAAATTTAGGCTGTTTCTGGTATTTTGCCATCACACAATGCTGCAGTGAATAATGTTGTACATTCCATTGCTTCATGAGCACTAGCTGAGTTCTTTTCTCTTAGCCTTCACCTTTTCCAATTCATTCTCCAACAACCAAAGTTATCTTTTAAAAACATAATTCTAACAATGCTACTCTTATGCTTAAGCTCCTCCAATGACTTCCCGTAATGTTCAAAGTAAAAGCCCAGTGCCCCATGCCAGGACCATGTGGTACAAATGACCAGCTGCTGCCAACCTCCCTCCTCTCTTGTGCCCTCCACTGTGCCACCACACTCCAGCCTTCTCTGTGTTCCTCAAACATGCCAAGTGTATTCTATGTTGTAGAGTGAGGCAGTAGTTGCCCAGAATGTTCTCTCCTGTGTTTTCCTATTGCGGACTCTCTGTCATCCAGGTTTTGGTTTGAACTTGGTGGTGTGCTGTTAAATGTTTAACACGTAGCTGTCTGGAAAAAGGAAGCTATGATTTGGGACATTTACCTATTTATGTAAATACTCCACTATGGCCTATTCAAAGTTACAGGAGTGATGTCAATCAGCTCACCAACTTGTGGAAACTGTAGCAATTCATTCTTCTGAGCTGTTAGCTGCCTACAGTTTAGCAGTGCTTTAGATGATGCTTTTCCTCTGAAGCAAGCTGCAATGTTGGTTAAACCTGTTTTTGTTTTTGTTTTTAATTTCCATCTTAACCGTATCATTAACGTATATTTTCTTGTTCATTGACTTACTTACTTGACTATTGAATGATTCCTTCACCCGCACTCGACCAACACACACACACACACACACACACATTACACACTCCTAAATTTCATGAAAGAAAGGATCTTGTCTGTTTTTTCAGTGCTTTATTTCCTGTCTTCAGATTTGTTCCTTGGCACATAACATAAACACAGAAAATGCTGGTAGAACAAATATGTGAATAAATGAATTTCAATCAGTAATTAACTCCCCAGCCTAATTCTGACCCCGAACGCTTTGCCATGGCCCTGACTAGAGTTCATGTAAATGTGTCCCACAAATCTGATGGCACTCTCCTAAGCGAAGTCACCTTTAGCATTACTTGGTGCGTGGCCACTGTTTCTTTGATGGCTTGGACTGGCACTCTCTCTGTACTCAGATTGCATGAGGCCTGCCCATCTGCACAGTCTACCAGTTCTGCTCAGCCATCACCTCTGACAAAAGGCAATTCTGATTCCCATGTCTGCATGTTGCATAGGTTTTACCTGCTTCTATTTGAGCATTTCCTCCACCCTCCTAATATCAATGCTTCACAGCCCAATTCATATCCTCTTTCCTCCATGAAGTCTTTTCTTTTCTGTTCAACCTAAACAGATTTTTCCCTTGTCCAAATTTCTGTTGTATCTAAAGTTGAGAAAATCTCAACCTTTGGCCTAAAACAGAGGGCACATCTTAACTATGGACTATATGCTTGGTGATATTAACAAATTAATATTAATTTCCTAGGGGTGATTATGGCACTGAGGTTATGTAGAAGAATGTCTTTATTCTTGGATAATACAAGGCTAAGAATTGAAGAATAAAGCATCATAATGTTTATACTTTACTTGCAAATTATTTTTGATATGTAAGGCAAAGAGAGAGAAAGAGGAAAATCGGGCAAAATATTAATATTTGGTATATCTAGATGCCGAGTATGTAGGGTATTAATCACTATATTATACTTTTAGTATTTCTGTAAGTTTGGCATTTTCAAAATGAAAAGTTGAGAGATAAACTGGTGAATTAGAAATACTATTAGGCTTTAAAGCTTAGAGTTGTCTGGTTCCCACTCTTGAAGATCTATAGCTTCTGGCTCAGTAAGTCTAGGTGGTCAAGTTCAAGTGTAGGTGTTTTTATAAAACTCCACAGAAGATGCTGACATGGAGTCGGGTTTCTTTGAAGCCCAGTCAGAGACCACAGGCTTCTCTGGGGAACAGCTCTGGGGGAAGAGGAGTCAGGGGAGCGAAATAGGACAGTGAAGAGAAGCCAGGCAGGGATGGGCCTCTGCTGGAGCCTAGCTACAGGCTGAGCCTGTGGGAGAGCTGTGGAGCACTAGTCACACTGTAGACTTGGTCCCATGTGGAGGCAAGAGGCTGGCCTTCTGCGTCCCTGGGCCAGTCAGGCTTGCAGAGGTCTGATCTGGAAGAGGGGCTGGTGTGGTGGGCGGTAGCTGCCCACATGAAGCTCCGGCCAAGGATTATTCTGTGGAGAGACAGCTGTGGGTTAGGCACCAATGCTTCAGAGGGGGTATGGGGTCCTCTCCACTTGAGGGAACCTGGGCAGACACCAGCAGGCTTCCGCACATGTGGCTGAGTGTGGAAAAGTACTGCTCTGTCAAACAGCACGGGCTGGAAATGTATTGCTCCTTACTTCATGAGCCCTAACTTTTCCACTTGAGGCAGGGACCATGCCTGAAGCTATTAATGGCCTCTCCAGAGGCTGGTACCCTGTTGGGCACATTGTAAACATCCAGTGCTTGCTCGCTGGCTAAGGGAACTGGCCTGGTTCATACTCCTACAACAGCGTCCACCCAAGCCTCAAAAGACGTTTCCTTAGGAGACAGGAATTCTTGACTCTGGTGTTGTGAGGAGGAGGGTGTAGAAGGCTAGGAGATAGAGCTTACCACTTGCTCAAGAATGCCACATTGTAATTGTCAGCTCCTCTTTTTCATTATGCTCTGTGTCAAACTACTTACAGCAATACATATTATTTTAGTTGGGGTCTCCTCAGAAGCAAGGATTTAAGTAGTCGGTTTGGGTGGTGATTCCAGCACATGCCAGTAGAAGCGTGAACTGAGATGGGAATGGAACACAACCAGTACAAGGCACATCACCAAGTGAGAGGCCACCCTGGGACTCAGTCCCTCTGGGAACTGCTGGGTCCAGCATGGAATATGTGCCTCAGCACCATCTAACCCAAGAGGCTAGGGTGCTAAGATACTTATATGCCAATCACATCAAACTTTGCATGTGGGATTAGGGTCTTTAATTCTCCAGTTCCTGGCCAGTGCTGCGTGGGGACAGAGCAGTTTCTGGCCAGAGAAGAAAGTCCTCAGGTGACATGATGCAGAAACACTGCAACAATAAGAAACGGCATTGGCATTTCCAACACTGATCCCGTTTCATTTTCATCACATGTGCTAAAGCCCCTTAGCAATATCCTCTTCTGTAGACTAGGAAGGGGGACCAGAGGAAGCTCAGCAGCTTACAAATCGCAGCTTTTTAGTAGCTATCAAAGCAAAATTTGAACCCTGGTTTTCTTTGTCCCAGAAGGCAGTACTCTTACCTGAAACAGGTCCTACAGCTTTCGTTGGTGGTGACTATCACGGTTGTAAGTGCTGAGTGAATGGATGGCCTAGGACGTTTGGCAGCTCTCTTCGGGCCAGAGCTCAATGGTGAATAAAAAATCACCAGGTGTCAGTAAATTGGAAACGAGCTTAGAGGCAACGTACACCCTACTAAGTAGCAAAGGTCAGCTTGTTTAGAGAAGCATTCATGCAGGAGCCAGCTGGCACTGAGTGATTTCTCCAGCACTTCCTAAGCCTCTATGAACACGCATCATCGTTTCTGTCGGTCACAGCTCTAGCCTGCGTGGGGTTCCGGTGGCTGCCTCCTCAACCTTCACGTCAGCGCCAAGCCCCTCACTCATGTCATTCTGCACCTCACCAGCTGTCTGTCAGGACCCTGACAGCTCTCTTCTAGAGGAGTCTCAGCTCAGTTGTGTTGATTGAAGACTTCTGCAAGTCATAGCACATAAAAAGAAAACCAATGGGAAGGTCAGGAAAGAGAAACTTGGAGAAGAGCACCAAGAGAATTTACTAGGTTAACAGCCTTGAGAAAACAAGCTTTGGCTTTTGCAAAGATTCTGCGTTCAGGGTATTCAGGTGCCTCTGATGTGTCAGGATTATTTTTAGTTGGTTTCACCAGGGATGCATGATGTGTCACTGGGTTGGCTAGTCCTGGGACACCATTCATATGAAAGTCTATGTCCACTGCATTGTCCACATGTTATGTTAACTGAGCCAGCTGGGTCTAGAGCTCAAATACGTAGCTCTGAGTCTTTAGAAAGAAGTGACTGTGTCTCTGTTGCCATGAAATACTGGTGTGGAGGGGGGGAATCTTTGGGAAGTTGCAAACTCAGAGTATTTAAGAGAAGACCAGAGGTTGGAGGATAATCCTAGAAATCTTAGCCAGCGTGGGTTGGAAGGAGGAAGTTGGATTAGATGTTCTCTAAATTTCTTTCCCAACTCTAAGACCGTGCAATTTTAAATCTCAAGACAGAATACTTTTTTAATAAAGTACTAATGTGTTGTTTATATAATACTCATAAACAGTAGTCCTCCCCTATCCAAAGAGGATATATTCCAAGACCCCTTAGTGGATGTCTGAAACTGCAAACAGTACTGAGCCCCATCTATACTATATTTTTTCCTGTACTTATATACCTGTGATAAAGTTTAATGTATCAATTAGGCATGGTAAGAAACTAACGATAACTAATAATTGAACAGAACAATTATTGCAGTATACTGCAATAAAAGTTATATGAATGTAGTGTCTTGTTTGCTCTCTCTCAAAATATTTTATTGTATTGTACTCACCAATTTTCACACCACAGTTGACCTCAGGAAACTGTAACCTTGAAAAGCAAACTTGCAATAAGAAGGTACTACCGTACACATAGATGTTTTCAAAAGATGAAATTAAAATATAAATGCATATGCTAACTGGTTTTCTAAGTCCCTGATGAATAAACTTATACCGCCCTTGAGGTATAAAGGTTGTAGTTTGGATATGACTACTATAGACACAATTCTTTCTGTCCCTGTTTCACCTAATACTGCTTTATAGGACCAAAGGGATTTTGACAAAACAAAACTTCCAGGAGGGCAGTGTGCAGAGCCATTCAGAGTATAAGAGATCTGGAGTCAGAGAGCCCCAGGTTTAAATCCTGGCTCCATTCATCCACATGACCCTGCATTGGTTGCTTAACTTATTAAGCCTCAGTTTTTTCGCTTTTAAAAATAGGCCCAGTTATAATCACAGTACCCCTCTTACAAAATTGTTGAGACAATGGAGATAAAGGTGAAATGCTTAGGAATATCCCGGTGCATAATAAGCATATAATAAATGGAAACTCCCATTGAGATTTTCAAATGAATCTGCCTCCCCTGACAACCTCTCTTTCCCCAGTACACGGTACTTATTGCCAGACTGGCTCAAAGACCCAAGCGCCTTACTGGGCTAGGACACTGCTGTGCAGGGCTCTGGTGCCTGCTGCTTCCCCCTGGAGGCCTCCAGGTCCTGAGAAGTGCCTCTCAGTCACATAGTTAGGATGGTTCCTGGAAACTGCCTGATTGCCTTCAGGTGTGGCCTCCTCCTGCCCAGTGTCAATATCCTGGGATTCAGTGACACAGAGAAAAGAGTCCTTCTGTTGTAAGAAATGTATAGGCCCAGTGACAAGGAGGAGGTTTCCGGAAAGAGCCATGCTAACTTTGAAGAGGTCTTGGGAGTTTTCTTCTTTCTCCACTACTCTCATCGCGTGCCTTTGATCCTGGAAAGCGAAGTTTCTTTCTTTTCACTATCATTTATTTTCTCTTTTGAAGCACAATGTATTACAATTTTTCCTCAAAATTTTTTCTTGGTCAAGATTAAAAACAAGAGGCGAAAACCAGAATCTGGAAATTATGAATCTGAGTGTCAATTTGTTCATCCGTAAACTGGGGATACAACTTAGGATTTAAAAAAACAGTTAATGTAAGGAAATGTGCTTTGTATACATTTCCATATGTAAGTAAGGGATTATTTTTGGCTCTTCCTCGAGGGGAAATGGCATGACAAAATTGTGAACAACAAACTAGAAAGTCTGTTTTGATACTCCATTCCTCTGTGGAGTCTATCATTGAGAGAGAGAGAGAGAGAGAGCACCCTGGAGAGCCAGAGAGCGCTAAGGCAAGAACAGGAGCGAGAGAGAGGGAGAGGCTTCTCAGTATGAGAATGGCTTCAGAATGAGAGGGGAGCAAAATGAAGGGTGAGGAATATAACTATTATAATTCTGATCTATTGCACCATCTAAAAAAGACATCTATTTGAACTCCTGTACAAGCAGCAATTACCTGGAAAATAAATGTAATAAGGATCTCCTAAGTTGGCAGTAAAATTAGCATCACTGAATTTTAATTAATAGTCCAGCTTGGAGAAATATACTACTCCATCTGATGAAAAGAATGGCTTCATCCATGGAGCATGCTCTCTCGAATCAGTGCTTTCAGCAGGTATTTTGTTTTCCCTTAGTTTCCCGGAAATTTTAGCAACTCCAGCATCACTGGGAGAACCAGAGGGTAAGCATGCTATAGCAGCCTGTCCAAAAGAAATGCTATTGATCACATGCTGTCTCTGTGGACCTCAGTTTTCCCATTTGCAAAGTAATGGAATGGTGTGCTGTGGATGGGAAAAGCTGGAATCTCTTGGGTTTCTTTAGCTTAATATTTTTTGTGTTCTGGTCCAGACACGTGCTCTTTTTAGATTCCTCTGTGTTCCGTGTTGAACATTGTCACAGTAACAGTGATGTAGACAATGTTGATGGGGAAGAGGGGTTTACTGAGAACCTAGGATGTGTGGGCACTGGATGGGAAGCTTTTCAAGCATTACTGATTGTGGTCTTCATGACCTGCCTTTGAGGTAGCTCTTATTTGTGTCCCCGTTTCATGGATGAGGAGACGCTTCAAAAGAGCCTTGTTCATGGCCATACAGCTGGCCACCAAGTGGTTGTGGTGGTCATAGGATGATGAAAATTAAATAATGATTTTTTCACTGGAACTCTTAGGAACCCCACTGTTCCTTTTGAAAGTCAGAGAAATGTCCTGCCTTTGGGGCTTTTAAATTTCACAGGGTGGAGTCTTACAAGATTCACCAGCCCCTCAGGCATCACACTCCCCTATGGATTCTCTGCTCCTCCCATTTCCACTTAATACAACGTATTTCTCATTTTAGTACTCTGAAAATTTTCAGATCACCTTTGGTTATTTTATCCTCATTCTTCATATCCAAGCATTCATCAAATTCTCTGCTTTCATTACTTAATTCAGTGCTAATATGTCAGATACTGCATGAGAAACTTAATCATAATAGCTCCTTGATTTATATAGTATTTTAGGGTTTTCAAAGAGCATTCATGTGCATTATCTTATTTAATCCTCACAGTGGCCGCTGAAATAGATGATCTACATTTTACCGATAAACAAATGGAAGCTCAGAGAGGACCAAAATCAGATAACTAGTGTGAGGAAGAGTTGTATTTGAGCTCACGTCCAAATTTAAAGCCTAGTGTTCCAAGCAACATGGTCTTCCTCAGTGTCTCCTATGTCTGTCTTACTTTATTCATTTCCACAGTTTCCTACAAGTCCAAACCCACACCATCCCTCCACCGCTTTGTACGGCAGCCTTGGGGTTGGTATCCTTGATTCCTGTATCTCTATTTTGGTCCAGATTTAAACTCCAATTCCTTGGTTTTAAACCTATGATGGATCCTTATTATCTTGGATCTAAGTTACATTCCTCTATAAATCTTTCAAGGTTCTCCATAGTCCGTCCTGATTCCGCGCTTGCAACTATTTGTCCTACCTTTCTTAGCTCATCTGTCTCCAGAACCTGGCTCCATGGTATGCATGTGAAAAAGCACTCAACAACTCAAGCACATTTTCATAACCCTCTACCTTCTATTCTCATCAATAAAAGACTAATTTTTTAAAGAGCCAACTGCACCATGTTAGAACAATCCTAAATTCTGTTTAATACTTACAGTTTATATCTTTGCTATTCAAAGTGTGGACCAGAAGGATACACATCACATCAAAGCTTGTAAAAATGCAGAATCTTGGGGAACCTTGGGCTTAATCAAAATCTGAATATTAATAATGTCCTAGGTGACTGGTATGCATATTAAGTTTGAGAAGCCCTGGACAAAAGATTCTAGTCATGATGTAATGGGACAAGTAGAGGCTTTAATTCATAAATGCCTGGGTTTGAATCCCAGCTCTGCTACTAACTGGCTTGGTAACCTTGATTAAACTCGTAAAATTCCTTGGGTCTCTATTTCCTTGTTTGTAAAATGAGGCTAATAATAGCTCACTGACTATGAGTCAGGCATTTTGTATGCATTATTACTGCATTTTCAATATTCTTATTGTATTTTAGAGATGAGAACACTAAGGCAACGTGGTATAGTCAGATAATACAACACATTAGCTGGCAGAGTTGCAGTTCAAACCCTCATCCATTTGATGATAGTTAAATGCCATTTTCACTTCACTTTTCCATTCTGTATGCTCTATTGCTGAATTTGATCACATATTATCATGAAGATCAAATGAGATTCAGGTTGTTCTGGGTTTCCTGTCCTATAAAGCTATATACAAATGTTATTAGTTATTCATAGTATTGCTTACCTAAGTTGTTCTGTAATCACTATACATATTTTACTTTGTTTCCTTTCAGCTCTCAGTGTACTTCCTTATCGCTTGGATAGTTGAAGAATGTGAGGTACCACTTCTTGCTGCAAACAAGAAATTCAAGTACACACTGAATGTACATGTGGATGCTTGCATAGGTTGATTAGCAATGGGCCAGAGAGGGAATGAAAGGAGTCAGAAGATAGAGGAGAAGAAGATCAGTTGGCATTTGGTTTATCTCGGGAAGAGAAAAGTATGAAAGAAAAATGATTAGAAGTAAGGCTAGGAAAGTAAAAAAGATGAACCTGGAGGATTTTATATTACTTAAGTAGGAAGTAGAGGAAATCCTTGAGAATGGCTGAGGCTTAAAAAGCTAAGAAATAAACTGGTAATTGGGTTTTAGATATGAATTTCTCTAAAATGTGAAATGAGTGTAGTATTTTTTCAGGAAGTTGGGCTTTCTCACACCATGCTGTTTGTCCTTTTGTATATAAATGTATCATTCACCCATCACTGCTGCTGTGGAAGTTCTAAGATGTGGAGAACAATAGAGTGATCAAAGGCTTAGCGACATCTAGGAACCAGGGAGAGCAGGCATTTCTCCTGGAGGTGTTAGTGTCATCTGTCATATCACCAGATGCACATCTACTGTGATTCTGGACCATTCTCCTGCCTTGGTGAGTGGAGTGGTCACCACTGTGTTGAAGATACAGCCATCAAAAGGCAGCTGAATTGTGCCTTCTTTCATGTACACCCCTCTGGTCTACTCTGTTCTCAGTCAGAGGAGAGAAAAAGCATATCTGATTTCCAATAGTAGAATGAGATTTAGAATCTGAGAAGAGAGCAAATAACCAGCAGCTTGGAATGCCTGGGATTACTTTACATGTTAGTCTCAAGCGATGGACTGTGTGTAGAAAGCTGTCAAGAATGAATGTCTTACAGAATGAAAGCCAGGAGACTCTGGCTGGTGGAGACAGCTGAATTTCTTTGAATCTCAGAAGAGAATCCAGACTTTCTTCCTAAGCTGGATCAAGCTGGACTGTATACCTACAATGTATACCCATAACTTGCAGATTTACATGTTGTCAGTATTCCTGTGATACTCACACTCTCTGCAGCTGGTCTAATAGCCCATGATTGAGAAGATATAAAAGTATTGAAAGAATGTCCAATGCCCAGTTTAAGGAGTAAACAAAGAGAGCATCACACACTTTGGTTTGCAAATAACTTTGTATTTCATTCCACCTCCCAGTTGAATAATAATCTGCTTGGGTTTAGGGATTAGGAGAACTGAACTATACTTAGAAAATTATAATCTGAGTCTGATCTGAGACTAAAACCACTTTTGTTCAAACTCAGCACTTTGTTATTTAATTGCAGTATGCTCTGCAAATATACTCAAACTTAATTTATAAAATGTAAAATTAACACATTTCATGGTTGTTCAGGTAAAGTATGATGATATCTGAGAACATTTTTCTAACTGTTGACTTACCTTTTTCATGTTTGAAACTCTATTTTATGTATAGAAACTTTAAAAATTAGTAAGAGTAATTTAACTGTTTGCTTTGTGCTAGGCATTGCACTGAAAATTTCATATACATCCTCTACTCCTTAGAGTATCATTTTGAAGGAGATATTTTTTGTCTCCATTTGACAGATGAGTAAATTAAGTCTTAAAAAAATTAATGAATGAACCCAAGGCAATGTAACTGCTGCATGATGAAGCCAGGACTTAAATTTCCAGCTCTCTCTTTAAAGCTTGGACCACCTTGATCTTTGAACTCTGGCATCATAGGAATGGCTGGTTGGCATTCTTAAGGACCTGTGGTTAGATTTATAATAATCTGAGGGAAGAGCAGAAGTGTCAGGTGAGCGATCTTTGCTTCTGCAAAAGTCAGAGGCCAATATCTTTGGAGACAAAGGCCTTTCATAGAGGGGTTCAGTTAACTTTGAATTTCAGATAAACAATATCTTTTTTTTTGTACTATATCTCATGCAATATTTGGAATATACTTATAATAAAAATTATTTTTTATATTTTTATTTAGTAAATCTGGCAATGCCAATATAAGAAAGCATCAGCCCCAGAATGAATTAGAATTTTCCAGAACCCCTCTCAGGGGTTGGCTGGAATCTGAGCAGTGATTCTGGAAGTAGGAGAGATGAAGGTCAGTGAGGCACAGTGATGAAGGTCAGTGGGACAAGCCTGCATTGGGCTTCAGGACATCCATATTCCAAGCTTTGCTGCACCCTGTCTGGGTGGGCTGCCATCTTCCCCTGCCCGCTGACCATGTGGTTGCTGCAATATGTCCTTTATTCCTGGGCTTTAGAGCAGAATTGGTCAGAGTCACTGCAGCATAAATAGGTGTCATCTTCAAGAACCAAAGGTTTGGGCAGAGGAGTGGCCATGAAACAGGGTAATGTCTTACAACTATCTATAAGAGCAGGGGGTGTGAAGGTAATTTACATGTAAAAACTGAAAACCAATTCATCCAGAGCTAATTTCAGCTCAGACCAGCAGGAAAATTGCTGTTTAAATTGGTATTTCTATTGCCAGGTTTATTGACAAACATGAAATAAAAAGGTCTCTTTGTATCAGGAATTTGTTGTATGCTTAAAAAAATAGAAAAGGGGGTTTATACTCCCCAGTTGGTGGCATACTGAATTTTGACAGATCTTTTCTTTTATAAGTGTGAAAATGCTGATGGTTGTTGAGCCGGGATACAGCCCCATTCCAGGAAGAGCAATATGACTCTGGGTCTTTGGATAGAAACTTTCATCAGTGCACGCTTCGGTGAATTCTCCCTCCTCCCAGGAGGCCTGTCCTCATTTCAAAGCTGGGAAAAGCAGGAGCCAGATAAGGGAAGTGACTTCCCCAAGGTCACAGACGGACAAATGTGAGAGCTGCTGGGCAGAGCAGAGCTCAAATCCTCTATAGCTGGGCCTAGACCAGCATCACCCCACCATCCCCCAAACCTCCCCCGCAACCTATCCAGGGAAGCCCAGGATGCCTAGACCACCCCCTCAAAACAATGGGAACTTTCCACCTCTCCTCATCAGTTCACAGCCACCTTATGGCCTGAAAGCCTGCTCCTCTTCTCCGTGGCTCTGTTGTCTCTCAGCCCTTTCTCACCGGTGTTTGCAATCCTCGGCTTCACTCAGTCTGAAATATGTAGGGATCATAACTTGTGGGTTCGTACAAGAAGCCAGCAGCCCTTCCATAATTGCCACTGACGTGGAAATACAGGAGCAAATGAGTAGCAATTCATACGTCGCCGCATGACAGAACAAAAACCTCTACCGAGGAATTAAAGCCATAAATATCCTGCAGGGCTCCTACCTGTGAGCTTGTTCCTGACATCTGGAATGGCAGCTCACTGGAGCCACTCTGCTGTCAGCATCCCGCTGCACGCTGGCTGCAATGAAGCTGTGAGAGCAGAAGGGACAAGAAGGGGAAGTCGGGGGAGCCAGGCCTGGGGTGGGGGGACTTCCAAGGGAAACCTGGTGACAGACAGGTCACTTTCCCTTACCATGACCACAGCAACTAAGAGGCCCAGACTCACTCACTCCCACTTGGAGCCGCCCGGAAAGCCTGCCTGCCATGAGAGTTCCTGTCCTTATGAGACACATAACAGCTTCATAGCTGATCTCCCATCTGGTTGACAGGAATGACAGCTCAGAGTTGTGCTCCTGGAGGGGAAAGTGCTGTGGACAGGGAAGAGGAAAGAAACTGCAGCTTGGGGTTGCCCACACGGTCGTGGCAGGCTCTAACAGTCTGCAGAGATGAGGGAAGCAGGAAAGAAGCTCAGAAGAAAGCCAATCGATGACCCTTAGAAGGTGGGAATTTTACTAATGGGGCTCTCTCTTGGCAGATGTTTACTATTTCTGGAGCTGGGAGGATGCTGGTGGTGGGTATTGCATCCTATGCTAGAAGCAGCTGTTGAAATGTGATTCTGTCATTGTGGCAGGGATTCCCAGGCTTGCTGCTTTTTCCTGGGACCAACAGTATTTGCCAAATGAAATGGATCCTTAGCTACTCATGACAATTTGCATAGTGTTTTTTTGTTTTGTTTTGTGTCATTTTTTTTGGCTACTGTTATAAAGTGAAAGCACAATGTTTTCTAGGGGCCTTGAGTTGTTGAGTACTAATTGGATGGGTAACGACTGGATACACTTCGTATTTGCTTACCGTGTATCTTTATCCATCGTTCAACACGTGTGCCAGTATGATTGAGCTCCTGAATGCAGACCAATTCTAGTAAGCCATTCCTCAGAAGGATGGCCTTGGTGGCTGCTGGAAACTCTCATAGGCCCTTTGTGTCTTAGTTTTCCTATTTTAATAGAGGTTTTTAATACCCATTTTTAGACTGCATTCTAGCCTGGGAAATAGAACAAGAATCCCGTTCTCTCTCCCTCTTTCTCTTCCTCTTTCTTTCTCTCGTACATTCTTTTTTTTTCTTTCTTTCACTCTCACTTTCTTTCCT